>JAOTOM010001930.1:10000-84422 GCA_034440615.1 Ashinkailepas kermadecensis | reverse complement strand
TCCTGCAGGATCATGCGCATAAATCCTGCAGAGTCCCTTGCAGACACCCTGTGCTATCCAGGACTGTCCTGCATGATCATGTACACTAAATCCTCATGATCCTTCACATAAATCTGTCAGTTCCAGAACCGTCACTGTATAATCCTGCAGGATCCTTCACATAAATCATATAGGATCCCATGACTGTCCTGCAGGATCATGCGCATAAATCCTGCAGAATCCTTCACATAAATCCTGTCATATCCAGGACTGTCCTGCATGATCCTGCACATAAATCCTGCCGGATCCGCCTGTAAAAACTAGGTGCGTGGGTAGGGGTAGGATCTGGGGAAAGCCACCAGGGAGAAAAGGTGCCATGGTGATGGCAGGTAATGGATGTGAGAGGTACCGTGGTAGTGTTCAGGTAATGGAGGAAAGGTGCTAATGCTAGGTTAATCTGAAGCCAGGAAGGTGCTGTCGCCAATTGACACCCATGAAGTGTGCTGTCTGATCAACACCACCACCTAAGCGTGGTCGACCTCCAGAGACATGATCCCAGAGACACGAGATGGCACATTTATTCAGCGGGGGAGAGTGATTTTTGTAGGCGTGCCGGACCATAAAGGTCATTTGCGCCGCCTTTAAAGCGAGTACGTTACATGTCTGTCTATAAAGCGAGCGTTTGTGATCAAGGTGCAGGCAAGTGGACATTTACGTTAATGGAATTTTACGTTATAGTTTGCGTGATATTTTAGGTGCTGAAGGCGAGGGTCTGGGTTGGGGACAGCTCCCTGATGTCTAAATGGTTTAGTTTTACTTTACTCCTCCACAAAATAATTCGTAGTTTGGGTGGGGTGGGGTGTTTTGAGAGTGGCGAGAAGTTGATTTTGCCAGGGTGCCGGCTTTAGCCTACTCTTATCGAAGAACACCGAGGGATCTGTACCGTGCGAACAAGGAGGTAATTGTCCACACCGCTGCGTGTTAGTTGTTAGTAGCGGGTTAGTCTAAGCATGCCATGCAGGGTTGTCAGATGGGTTAGCACGGTGTTTTGCAATTCGACTCTTCTACGTCCGCTGTACCTCTGGGTAGCCGTTTACGTTATGAGTTGCAAGGCAAATCGGCTCATCTACGTCCAATGGTTCCTCTGGGTAGTCGTTTTACGTTAGGCTAATTTTTATATTTATTTTGTTTATGTGTTCCTAAAGCAAGTCGGCTCATCTACCTCCGACGGCACCGCTAGGTAGCCATTTATTTCTAATTGAGAAGCAAATCGGCCCATGTACGTCCGACGCCATGCGGGGATGGCTATTTAAGTGTTTCCTACGAGTGTTTCGCGGTCATGCATTGCGAGTTCATGTGATTGTTGGTTGTGTGGTGCTTACAGTGCTCCTGCTAGTTTTGTGGCATACAGATATTCAAATAGCAATTGAAGGAGTTCTGGGTGCTTGTCACCGAGAAGCGATGGAAGCGATATAGGGTGATGCCCTCTTTTTGGCAGAATGCCTTAAGTGGCTGTCTTTGGGAGCTAAAGCTACTACAGTCTAGCAGGATGTGGCCTATGCTTAACGTGGTGTTGCAGGTGCCGCAGTGTGGTGTTGTGTATTGGTCACCCTCTAATTGAGGCTGTGTTAGTTTTGTGCAACCAGTTCCAAGTCTAGTGAGGGTGAGCTCTTTTTGTCGGTGGGATTGATTTGATGTGTTCCATGTGCCTATTGCTGGTTTGATTGCGTGGATGTGGCTGGATTTGTGCTGTGTTGAGTTGTGTTGTGTCCATGTGTTCTGTGGATGTTGGCGAATGTGGCGTTCTAGGAGTGCTTTGCAATCGTCTACCGAATATTCCACGCTAGGGTAAGTTCAATGCTAAGGCTTGCTTTGCGAGCCGGTCTGCTTCTTCGTTACCTGGGATGTTGGCGTGGCCCGGAATTCAGAGGAAGGAAAAGTTCATGTTTACCTTATGGGCCACGAGTTGTTGGATTCTATCAATTAAGTGATGTGGACAGTCGTGGGTGTTGCTAATTGACTGGAGGACATATTTGGAGTCTGAGCAAATTACTACGTTTCTAGCTTTACGCTTCATGAGAATGGCCATTGCTTCAGCGGAGTAGATGGGGAAGTTATCCGGTAGACGCTTGGAAAGTCTGAGACCTGGTCCAGTGATGCCGATGCCTACCTTTGCCTTTGTTTGTTTGTTTGTTATTGGGTTTAAAGGGCGCATCGACTGCAATGGTCATATAGCGCCCATAACAAGTTTATTGATAAAAACAGAAGTAAAATCGTGACAAAACAGTGTCATGCTGAGGTGTAATTCCCCGCATACTGTCTCAGTTAAAAGACTTCTTCGCAGTCAGCCGTTTAGAGATATGGTATGGTGCCTTCACAGGTGTTACCGTCAGGACGGTCGTCTATCCCACACGTCTCGGCTTACAGGTGGGTGCCTCATCACGGGCGACTCTGCGCGGGGACGGGACCTGGGACTCGCTTCGGTCGGTGGTGAAATAGGCATCCGCTTTCGGCTGGTAGGTGGTGTAAGTGGCTGGCCTGTGAATGGGGCAGGTGGAGGCGGACCCATTATTTCTCCAGAGGGGCCAAGTGGTGCGCGCGGTACCGACGGTGAGCGTTCTCGCACGCCGAGCCTCGCAGCAATGGAACATTTTCGCACTGCGCCTTTCCCACCGATGTTTGATGCTACACTTGTAGATCGTTCTGCTCGACCTCGCGCTGTCAGGTCCGGAGCTCCACTTCGCACAGGAATTCTCAGTGACGGCAATGAGCTGGTCGATCGGAGAGGTAAGAGAGTCGATGGGGGTGGTAAATTAGGGAATTCTGCGGGAGTTGTTTGAGTGGATGCCACCATGATCGGTTCAGTCACCGGAGTCGCGGTAGCGTCAGTTTGGCAGGCGATCGTGCGCTGCTCAGGACGACGTTGTGTTGGGGAACTGAACGAAGTTTCTGTCTGCACAACAGCAGGACAAGACGGTAAGACGTAGACGGCTGCAACTCCAGTTACTGCCGCCGGGATTTCGTCGTCTGAGTTTACCTGGATTATTGCCAGACCACATTCCTTTAGCAGGCCTATCAATTGGCGGGCTGTCATCTTATCCAGAGCATCGTTTCCAGGAGGATCACAGCTCCGTGGTGCAGGTGTAGTAGGTGGCATGTCTGTTCGCTCCTGGGATGACTCGGGTTGAAGGGGATGGGTGGAGCTGGCCACCACGGCCGCATAAGAGCGAGGTGTAGTGGCCGCATTGGTCATTTCTCGAGCTTCTCGGAATGACACGCCCCTGTCACACTTCAATCTTATGATACTCTGCTCCTGTTTGAAAACCGGGCAGACTCGGTCACGAGCAGAATGATCGCCCTTGCAGTTCGGACAGCATAAGGTTTCCGATGTGCAAGCGTCCACAGAATGCTCCAAGGAGGCACATCGCAGACATCTCGGCTTTGATCGACAGTGGCGGCTGGTGTGTCCGTACCTGTGACAGGCGAAGCATCTCATCGGGATTGGACGATAAACGCGGACCCTGACCCTAACATGCCCGATTCTCACACGGGTAGGCTGTGTTTGGGAGTTAAAGGTAAGTACAATGTTGTCTGTGTCGTGTGAACCACCGTCCCTTTTCGTTTTCAGTCTTCTAGCCTCCAGGACACCGAACGTCGCAAGACCGCGCACAATTTCTTCACATGTCACACCTTGTAGGTCATGGCAAGTGATGACACCTCTGGAGCAGTTTTTAGAGTGGTGAGTTTTCACATTTAGGGACACTGTCCTTTGTACGCGTCTACCATCGATGGTGTACGTAAACGTAAAGAGTGTGGCTTTTAACGCCCGCTCAGCTTCCTCCGGATCCGAAAATTCAGCTTCGATGCCACCATCACCCAATTTGTCGCACCGTACCACTGTACCGAATCGCTCGGTGCCCTCACACCGTTGGAAAGGGCTGAGGTCGGACAGTCTGAGCTCTGAACTCGACAGGATCAGGACAGTTGGGTCGACGAACTCGGGCTCTACTTCGGTTTCACGCTCAGGTGTCTTGTCAGGTCGCGTCGCCCCGAAGGGACGAGAATCCATAGAAGGGCAATCCGAGACAGCGTCTAAAACTGACCTCACGGAGGCGCGGGACTGGGATGTGGAAGACTGGAACGACGAATCGTCCGAGTCAAGACTAGGGCGAAGGTATAGTTGTGAGTCAGGAGAATCCATGGAAGTGTATTGATTTCAACTCCACGGGCGCCCCACCACGTAGGGGCCCTATGGGGGACGCCTGGGTCCCGCGGACGGGAGGACGACAGGCGCCCGAGGAGCTATACGGGGTAGGCGGCGCCTTCGCCCGGCCGGGAGAGAGAGACTCACCACCCCGACCGGGATCCAGCACCGCCCACCCCTTGACCCCAACCGGCCGGGCCGGCAGGCACTGGGAACAATCCCAGGTCCCCGGCCCGAGGCGACCGGCCACTTGACCCGCATGGGGCCCTATGGGCCCGCCCGCCCCTCCGGGATATCGAGACCAAAGAGGCGTGTTGGTCCCCCGTCACAACTAGCACCGTGCGGCGGGGACCTCAACCTCCAGGACTCCGTCAACCCCGGGGGCGGGCCGAGGGGGCGCGGCTACCCCGATAAAACGGAGCTGATGGGCAGGACAGGGGAAGTAGCCCTACCTGCTCTTAGTGGGGAGAGTTGGTGTTGCAGGGCCAGGTGAAGGACAAGGACGTTGAGATGGGATGGGCATTGGAATGGGAGCGTATGGATGGAAGGACGAGTGAGGCTGTGGTAACCCGAGAGAGCGCCATTTCTCTAGCCAGCCGAGCAACGAGGCTGACCCCACTGCGGGGGTTTGCCTGTGTTTCGACCCATCCGTGAATACGAGTGATTTGTGATTGTTGTCATCGGCGAACTTGTGGCAGAAGCCAAGAATTTCCGCCGATGTGATAGTGGACTTCTTCTCCCAAAGCAAGTATTCGACCTTTGGTTGACTGAAAGTCCAGAATCTAGTGGGCGGTCGAGTTGCAGTGGATGGCATTGCGAAGTGAAGATCTGAGAGCCGTGGAAATTGAATGCTATATGGTGGAAGTTTGCGCGCAAATCGGCTCTTGTCGTATCTGTCAGGCGTAAAGCAGCGCTGTACTGGATTATTTTTAATGGATTTGATTTTGATGTGGTAGCGGCACAGCTGTTGTGTCCTCCTGACGTGGAGTGGGGGCGTGTTTGAGTCCACTAGAAGACTGGCTATCGGTGTGGTGCTTAGGGCACCAGTGGCTGCTCTGATGCAACTGTTTTAGATGATTTCTAAATTTCGGCTCTGACTTTCTGAAATGGTGGCAAAAATGATGCTGTTGTATTCTAGGATGGGTCGTATGATTGATGTGTACAGTCGCAGTAGTGTTTTCCTGTCTCCGCCCCAGTCTGCGCCTGCAAGTGCACGTAGTATGTTGACGCGCTTCGCGCATGGCATCGAGATGGAGGTGATGTGGGTGTTGAAACTGATTTTTTCGTCTAAATGTACTCCTAAGAACTTGAAGCATTTCACCTGTTCGATGGCTTTGCCATCGATTTTAAAGTAGAGTTTTAGGTGTTGGGCGGAGACGACTATATGTGACGGTGGCCGATTTCTCTGCGGACAGGGTGAAGCCCCAAATTTTGCACCACTTTGCAATGTGGTCTAGTCCTGCTTGAATGTTTTTTTTTCAGGTTTAAGGAAGCATTGTGATGTCCAAATGGCTACGTCGTCCGCGAAAAGTGAGTATTGAAGTGAAGTGTCCGTGAGGTCAGCAAGTATGTCGTTGATCATGATGATGAAGAGGCTCGGTGAGAGCACGCTCCCCTGAGCCAGGCCCTGCTCCTGTGTTGTGGTGTTTGATGTGACACTGCCGCATCAAACAAGATGGGCCGCATAGGCCCATCTTGTGGAGTTTGTGTGTCAGTGCGAATTTGTGTACTCGGTCAAATGCGGCAGTGATGTCCAAGTAGGCAGCTACTGTTGTGCGTTTGACGCGTAGACCACTTTTTATGTCATGCACTAGTCTAATGAGATTGTCTGTAGTTGATTTTTGACGCTGGAAGCCGCACTGAACTTCGTCGAGCAGGCCGTTGTGTTCCAGAAATTTCCTCAATCGTGTGTTGACCATGCGTTCGATTAACTTGCTAGCACAGCTTGTAAGTGAGATGGGTCCATAACCTTTTGGGGTGGAGTGATCTTTGTGCGGCTTTGGCAATGGAATGACTACGCTCTCTCTCCAGGATGCGGGAAACGTGCTGCTTTGGTACACTTCATTCATGGCCGCTAGTAGGTACGTTACAGAGTTTTTGCTCAATCGTTTAATGTAGTTTAAAGTAGTCTACGACTACGACTAGTGGTCTAGTGTAGTTTAAGGTGGTCTACGACTTGTTGTGGGTCAGTGAGTGAATGAAGTTGTGTTTGTCCAGCCTGCCACCTGTGGGTGATATAGGCTGTTTCCTGTGGTTGAGTGTGAGAATGATAGGAGGATTAGTTACCGGGTGGTGGATAGATTTTCGAGTAGAGTCGGAGTCGTCTTGAAGAGTTGAGTTGAGTTGATCTTGGAGTTTGAAGAGGTAGAGATGGCAGAGAAGAGTCGTTTGAGAGCCGGAGATGAAGTAGTCGAAAGAAGCTGTCAGTCCGGACGGTGCTAGATTGGGGTATGGGGTGTAGTGGGTGGGTTGGGGTTGGGTCCTCGCCATAAATTAACATTGCAAGAACACGTTGTTTTGTTTTGTTTTTTGTTTTGTAGTTATGTTTGTTGTTTGTTTCTTTTTTTTTCCTTTTTTTTCCTTTCTTTTTTGCTCGATTTTTCGATTGCCCGATTGTCAGTCTTTTGCCCGGGCTATATATATATATACATTTTTTTTTTTTTTTTTTTTTTTTCAGTTGATCGATTAGGCGTGTCGTAGAAAGAAAGTGGAAGAGAAGTTCGTGTAATGCTGGATAGTCGTCGTTGAGAAGTGTAGTGATGTTCAGTGGAATGTTGTGTGTGTTGCAGTAATCTGTGATGTGTTGCCTGTCGGTGTTGTATTTGGTGCAATAGATGAGTATGTGTTTGATAGTGAGTGTTCGTTGACATGTTGTGCATTGTGGTCGTGGGCGTTGTAGTAAGAGGTAGGAGTGTGTAAGTGCTGTGTGTCCGAGGCGTAATCGTGTCAGAGTGCGTTCCTTGAGTCTGGTGTGTTGGTTGATGGTGTGCCAAGGTTTGTATATGGGGTGTATTTCATGAAGTTGCGTTAGTGCTGTGTCCCATGTTTGTTGTATGTGTTTGGTAAGTGCCTGTTGTATTGTGGGATAGTAGTCAGATTGTGAGAGTGGGCATGGTGTGATTTGTGGTAGTGTTGTGGCTATGTTCGCTTCCCGTGTCTGCGTGTTCGTTGCCGTGTATGTTTGTGTGACTTGGTATCCATAGAAGAAGTGGTCTTTGTCGTGCGGTGAGGTTTCGGTGTATGTTGAGTATTTTCGGGATGAGTGGGTGTTTGTGTTTGGTGTATGGTGTGATGCTTTGTAATGCTGATTTGGCGTCAGTAGCTATGATGTTGTGTTCAATTTTGGTGTTATAAATGGTAGAGTAAGCCGAGAAGATTGCGTATAATTCTGCTGTGTAGGTTGATGCTGTGTCGTGCAGACGGGCACGAAGGATAACCCGCGGCGGTGCTGCATTGTGGTACAGCACCGCCGCTGTGCCCGTCTGCTGTGTATGTGATTTCGAGCCGTCAGTGTATATGATGTTGTAATTTGCATGTTGTGCTGTGAATTGGAAGAAGAGTTGGTGTATTTCTGCGTCGGTGTATGTGTGTTTTGGATGGTCTATGAGGAAGTGTGTTGCGAGTGTTCCGTGTTTCCACCATGCTGTGGGTGTTGGTAATGGTTTGGCTGTGGGTAGGGTAATGTGTAGTCTGTTTGTGTGTTGGTGGATGCGGCAGCCTATTGTGGTTTTGAGTCGTGATGTTGTCATGAGTTGATGGACACGTGTGGTGCGAAGTTTGAGGGCCTGTGTACATGGGTGTTGTGGTATGAGTTGCGTTTTGTAGTGGTATCTTAATAGTGCTTGTGTGCGTCTGTGCTGTAGTTCTGGTATGTGGTTGTATATATGTAGTGCAAGGTATGGTGAGGTGATATATGCTCCTGTGGCTATAGTTATGCATTGGCGTTGGAGGCTATCTAGACGTTTGAGGTTTGTTTTTGCAGCGTTTTCGAAGAGTGGGGATCCGTATTCCAAAATTGGCCGAATGAGTGATTTGTAGAGGGTGAGAAGTGTGTTTCTATCGGATCCCCAGTGTGTGCCAGAAAGTGCTCGTAGTAGGTTGATTCTTTTTGATGCGCGTTTGTGAATGTCTAAGATGTGTAATCGAAAGGTGAGTAGGCGATCAAATGTGATGCCGAGGAACTTTGCACTGGTGACAAATGGTATGGGTGTCTGGTCTATTTTTAGTGGTTGTTCGTCTGTGTGTTTGTGGTAACCGAAAAACATACATTTAGATTTGTGTGGTGCGATGTGTAGATTTAGTAGGGCGAGTTTGTTGTGTAGTTCTGTTAGTGTGTTCTGTAGTATTGCTAGTGCGTGGTTTGGTGATTTTTGTGAAGTCCAGATTACGATGTCGTCTGCGTAGATTGCAATTTTGGCCGGAAGGTTGTCGGTGATGACTGAATTTAGACCTAAAATAAAGAGAAGGGGGCTAAGAACCGAACCTTGCATTAGGCCGGTTGTGGGGAATTTAGTGTCTGAAGTGTGTTGTCCTATTTTTACTTGGAAAGAGCGGTTTAGTAGATAGAAATGAAGGTAGTGTATAAGTCTGCCCTGTATGTCTATGTTGTGTAAGTGTTCTAGTAGTGCTGTGATGCTGATAGTGTCATATGCTTGTTTGAGATCCAGGAAGACGGCGACGGTGGAGCATTTCCAGGCCGCCGCTTCCTGGATGTGTGTGGTGAGATAGGTGAGGTTGTCTAGACATGAGCGATTAGGAAGGAAGCCTGATTGTATAGGAGAGATTAGTTTTTGTGTTTGAAGAATGTAAAGAAGGCGTTTTTTGACTAGTCGTTCGAAGAGTTTGTGAAAACAGCTGGTTAGTGATATAGGGCGGTAAGAGTCGCATAGGGTTAAGTCAGTGCTTGGTTTAGGGATAGGGATGAGAAGAGCGTGTAACCAAGACTGTGGATATGTATGTGTTGTCCATGCGGTGTTGTATGTGTCGAGTAATGCTTGTAATGCTTGTATTGGTAGATGTTTGAAGAATGAGTAGTGTATGTTGTCTGGTCCTACGCTTGTGTTTCCTGTTTGTGCTATTGCTATTTGTAATTCTGTGAGTGTAAACCTAGTGTTGTAAAGGTGTGGCCGTGTGTGTCTGATTGGGGGTGGGGGGTGTCGTGGGAGTGTGCCTGACCTAGTGTGATAGTTGTCTGCGAAAATGTTTGCTATGATTTGTGGGTCTGTGATGGTGATGTTGTTGTGTATAAGTGTGATGGCTTTAGCTGGGGGTCGTTGTCGGTGTTGAAATGTTTTGAGTAGTGTCCAGATTTCGCCGAGAGGTGTGAATCTATTAAATTGAGAGCAAAATTTATTCCAGGAGGTCTTTTTGGCTTGTTTGATGGTGCGTTTGCATAGTGCTCTGTTCAGTTTGTATGCTGTGAGTGTTTCCGGTGTGCGGTGTCGTTCGTATCTGTGTCGTGCGTGGTTCTTCGCGCGGATCGCCCGGTGGCACTCCTCGTTCCACCAGGGAGCCGCGCGAGGTTTGTGTTGGTGTCGTGGTTTTGTTTGTGGTATGTGTTGATGTGCGGTGGTGAGTAGCATGTCTGCGTATTGTCCTGGTGTGTATTGTGGATTATTGGACGTCTGTGCTGCTAAGGATTCTGAGAATGGGGTCCAGGATGCGTTTTTAAGGTTCCACCGTCCCGTCGGGGTGTTGGGTGGGCCGGTGGTCGGGATTTGGTCGAAGGTTATGGTGATGGGGGCGTGGTCACTAAAGTGTGGATCGGAGTCGGCTATCCAGGATAGGGTGAGGGCTATGCGAGAGGAAGCGAGTGTTACGTCTGGGGTGGTAGGGAGGTGTGAACTAATTGGTACGAGGTATGTTGGTGATCCGGTGTTGAGTACTGTGAGGTTATGTTGTGTAGCCAGTGTGATGAGTGTGAGTGCTCTGTGATCGGGTCGTATGGTGCGTGTATCCCATAGTGGGTGGTGTGAGTTAAAGTCACCTACGAGTATGACCGGGGTGTTAATTTGATCAAGTGCCTTATTTAATTCCGAGAGGGTTTCTGTGTTTTGCGAGGGGGGTCATATACGTTAATGAGTGTGTAAGCTATGTTGTGTACGTGGATTTCAGTGAGTAAGATATCTGCTGTAGTGTTGAATTGTATCAGGCGGTGCGGGGTTGTGTTCCTAATGTATGTGCATACTCCGCCTGATCTGTATGTGTGTGTGTTGTGTGTGTCTTGTCTGTGTAGTGTGTATTGTGAGATGTTAAATTGATATGGGTCGTGAGGTTTAAAGTGTGTTTCCTGTATGCATAGTGCTGTGTGATTTGATTGTAGTGCGTAATGTTTGAATTCGTTCCAGTGTCTGATGAGGCCGTGTGTATTCCATTGTATGATTGTGTTCATGGTCTTTGGGTGTTGGCGCGCGTAAGTGGTCTGTTAGGTGAGGTCTGTCTTGGTATGTGTTTTGGTGTCTTCGGTGGTTTGTGGGCGGGGGTGGTCTCTGTTGTGTGGGGAGTGTCCGATCTGTGTCTGTGGAAGAGTGTTCTATGTCAGTATGGTCCTCGGTGTCTGTGTCCTGATCTGTGTATGTGCGGGCTGTGTGTGTTGGGGATTGGTCTGTTGAGGGGGAGGTCTGTGGGTACGGTGAGGCTGTTGGCCGTTGGGGTGGTGGCGGTGGGTGTTGGGGTGGTGGTGGGGGTGCCGGTGTCGGTGTCCGTGGCGGTTGGCGGGTTGGTGGTGGTGGTGGTTGGTGTGCCGGGCGCTGTACTGATGTGTATGCTGGTGTTGGTGCTCGTGTTTTGCGTGTGGTGGTGGTGGGTTGTGGTCGCGTGTGATTTGTTTGTGGGTAAGTGTTTCTGTTGTGGTCGTATTGGGTGGTGGTGGATGTGTACAGAGCCGGGTACTCTGTGTGGTTTCGTGGTGGTGGCGGTGATCTGTGACCCGGCTCTGCGCGGCGGGTCGGCCACGCCGCCGGCGGGCCGTCCACCGCCATCCTGGCCAGGGACAGCTCCATGCCCTCTAGGTGGACCAGGCGGATAATTTCTTTCTCCGCCATCCACCGAGGGCAGGAGCTGCTCCCGGCCTCGTGCGGTCCCGCGCAGGCGGCGCAGCAGACCTCGCCGCCTGGGCATGTTGTGGTGTCGTGTTGGCATGCGCATTTACCGCAGGTGTATGTGGTGGAGTGGCACCCCCTCGGAGTGGCCGTACCGCTGACATTTTTTGCAGCGTCGAGGGAGGGGTGCGCGTGGCGTGACGGTGTAGCGGAGGTATCCCGCTTTGATGTGTTTGGGTGGTATCCGTGTACGAAATGTGAGTATGATGATATGTGTTTGTGGTCGTCCGGATTGTTGAGCCGGCCGGAACGCGGCGGTAACCCCCTGGTTCTCTAGTCGGGAGACCAGGGTCTCCACCGCTATCCCGGCCAGCTCCCTAGCGTGTATTGTGCCCTGTGAGGTGTTCATCTTGGTGGCAGGGACGATGGTGATGGGTGTTGTGCCGATGATATGTATGGTGGGGAGAATTTTGCTGTCTATGTCCGAGTTGGCTTGAATCAGGAGAGCCCCTGAGCGTATCTGTTTGGCGTGTAGGGGCTCTCCTGTGTACTTGGCGATCTCCTCCTCCACCACCCAGGGGTCGAGGGTGCCCATGGGCACCCCGTCACCCCGGCGGCAGAGGAAGAAATCGCCGTATGGTTGTGCTGAGGAGTGCATGTTGGTGGTGCTGTTTGCGTTCGAGTGATCTGTGGTGTTGAAGACAGGGTGTTCAGTGGCAGGTGTGTGGTACAAACAATCACAGTACAGTATTTGGCGGAGGGTCCGGAGGGGCGTGAAGGAAGCCCGACAGATTGTAAAAGAGGGGCAGATAAAGATCAAGAAAACACAAAGAAATCAGAAACTGTGCGTGAAGAGAGCACGGTCAGAAAGATCAGATAAAGATCGTGCGGAGGGCACTAGAGGGAAAATAGGGGGTGGTGGTGTGGAGGGAACCCGGGGCGGGAGGGCTGGCTGCACCGCCGGACTGACCTGAAGTGTAGATGTAGTCGTAGAGGCAGAGAAGAGAAGAGCACTGGCACTGAGCACTAGAGTAGATGAAGTAGAGTGGTGAGTAGACTTGACGGGAGGGTGAGTAGAGGTGAAGTAGGTCTTGAAGATCGTGAAGGGTAGCGTAGACGTCGACGGTTCAGCAGATGTAGCAGGTGAGCTTGAGAGGGCGGTTGAAGGTTTGAGGGGTTTGGATAGAGTTGAAGTTCAGGGAAAATAGGTTGGTAGTACTGTATGCTTGAGAGGGGGGGAGAGATCAGTGGCGCAGTGAGGTGTGGTTTGGTGTGCTTGTCTGTGTGTATGTTGGCTGTTGGCTGGTGCTTTGTGTGTGTGGTGACAGGCTGGTGGCTGGTGGCTCGTGGCTCCTAGTCCAAGGCTGCTTGGTAGCGTCCGCGGCGTCTTGATCCCGCGGCCTCTGGCGTCGTGCCGGCAACAATCTCTGAAGTGTCGGCGTATCGGCGTCAGCTTGCTGCAGTGGTGAGACGTGCGTGCGAAAAGCGAAGCGAAGGGTTATGGTTGTGGGTCAGTGATGTCCTGTCCTTTCACCGTCAGCTGGGGGAAGGGGCCTGGTGGTGGGCGTTTCAGGTTGAAACGCTTCATCAGGTCCCAGATTCTGCCGGTAGGGGCGAACCTATCGAATTGAGAGGAAAAAGACTGCCAACAGTTTTTTCGTGCTGTTCGAATTGTGTACCGGCAGTGTTTTTGATATTGTCTGTATGCTGACAGTTGTGCTTCGCACACGCATCTTTTCAATTGTTTGTGGGCACGGCGCCGTGCGGCGATTGCCCTTTGACAGTCCGGGGTCCACCATGGCGTAGATGCCTTTTTCCTAGGTTTGTTACTTTTGGGACTGAGTCTCGTGCTGCTGAGCTGATGGCCCTTAGGATTGTCTCGATCTTACTGGTCTCTGAAGTTGTTAGATTGAGGTCCACCTGTTCCTCGAATTTAGCCCAGTCCGCTCTGTTCAAGTTCCAAGATTGTCTAAATAGCTTAGTGTGGTAGATAGCGTCCGTGCTGAGCCTAATTGTGATTGGGTAGTGGTCGCTCAGCCCGGGAACGTCTGAAACTGACCAGTCAAATAGTGAGCTAAGTCGTTGGGTGCAGCACGTTAAGTCAATGCAACTGTCCGATCCTCCTAAGGTCGGGTTGCAGGGGGTGGCGGCCCCGGTGTTAAGAAGTACTAGGTTGTGGTCCGAAATAAACTGGTGAATATCGCGCCCGCTAGCGTCAGTCTGGTCGCTTCCCCAGGAGGGGTGTTTAGCATTAAAGTCTCCCATAATGAGAACTGGTGGAGGGGCCTGAAGCAGCAAGTTGCTCAGCTCCTGTGGTGTGGGGGTTTCAGCTGACGGCGAGATGTGTAGTGAAGTGACTGTGGTTTGGCAATGGGCAATTTTGAGGCCGTCTGCTACGCAATTTAGGGGAGTATTTAACGTTACTCGACGGTGATGTATGCTGTTTGAAATGAGTATGGCTGCGCCCCATTTCCTATTTGGGCCGTTTACGTTGTCGACGTGCCGAGTGTAATCTGGGATTTTGTTCCAAGTGGAGTCAGAATCTCGAAAGTTAGTTTCTTGGAGTGCAGCTAGTAATGGTTTGTGTTGCAAGAATTCAGATTTGAATTGTATGAACTTACCTGAAAGGCCTCCGGTGTTCAACTGCAGAAAAAGTCCTATTGCCGAACGCGTTTAGTGACTATTTGTGCTCCTATACTGGGGTGGTGTCAGTGTCGAGTTGGGGAGAAAGTTTGAACCGGTGAACGGAGAGTGGGTTGGGAGGGGACCCAAGTAGGGGTGGTAGCCTGTACCTGGTCGCATGGGTCCTGGGAGGTGATTGGGTAGAGTGGCGGCGTGATTTGCGCTTGGGAGGCGCGGTGGGTTCGGGTTGGATTCGTTGGTCTGGAGTTGTGGGTTCGACGGGCTTTGAAGCAATGGTAGGTTCAGTCTGAGTGCTGGCCTCAGACGAGGTTTTGGAGCGGGTTTTGGTGGGTGTGCAGGAAGCGGTGGGAAGTTCGGTTTGGCAGAAGGTGGTGGCCGTGGACTTGCGGGTATTCTGGGTGGATGTTGTGGTGGCATTGGTTCTAGGCCTTGGTTTGGGCCGGCCGGATGGGTGTGGTAGGGGCCGAGGTCCTGGAGGAGGCAGTGGAGGGAAGGCTTCAGGGTGGCGAGGTGGGCCCTGACCGGTTGGAGGCGGTGGCGCCGAAGGGGTACGACCAGGGGGGGGGGCGGGGCTGGTGTTGGAGGGGGGGTTAGGTGTGCAGAGCTTCGCTGCGTAGCTTCGCCCGGCGGTAGGTGCGGTGTGGAGAGGTGCAGTTGTGGCTGTGTGAGTGTCAGTGGTGGTGTGGCGTAGGTGCTGTCGTGCTGTTGCGTGTGACACCCGATGTGTTGCCGCATACCGGCACACCTCCCTCTCGTATGCCCACTTGGGGCAGTCGGGGTCGGTGGCGGGGTGCGACCCATCACAGCCTGCACACTTCCTTTCGGATGAGTTGCAGTCGGATGCCGCGTGGTGACCGGCGCACTGGCTGCATCTGGGAGTTGGTGACGCGCATGCGCGTTCGCCATGTCCATAACGCAAGCAGAACCGGCACCGTAGTGGCAGAGGCACGCAGAGGCGGACCTCGTAGGCCTTGTTGTGTATGTGGACGTGTGATGGTAGGTGTGGTGAGTCGAAAGTCAGTACTAGAAATGTATGAATCGAACGTGTCTCCCGTTTAATCTGGCTGATTGTAACTGTGGCATTCAGGAGGGCTGAGTCGTCGAATAGTGCGTCGATGCTGTCAATTGGTAAGCTATCCAGCTCTGGGGCGCAAATGTAGCCGCGGCTAGTGTTCAAGGTGCGGTGTAACGTGAAGGAGCAGCTCTGGTTGTTAAAGGTCGTTGTGTTTAGTAGAGTTTGTGTGTCCGCGCTGCTCTGTGTTTGGTCTATGTGTGTGGTGTGCATGTGGACCTTGAAGTGTGCTGAATTAAGAATGTGTCTGAGTGTCCTCTCGAGAGTGAAAAGAGACTCCTGTGTGATGTTGTGTCCTGTCTCTGTGTACGTACCTACTAGGTAGGTGCCTTGTGTGGTGCTGGCGCCGGCCGCCATAGTGTGTAAGGGTTTGGTCCCACCACCCGCAAGTGTCCCTCCTGACTGAAGAACTACCCGGATTCGTTGCACCCTGGACTGAGCTTTCGCTCTCTGGTCCCCGCTCCGGCCGCAATGGCCCAAGACTATGGGCCCGGCACCGTTAGGTTTCCTCCGGGGGGTAAAGGTTAGTTGGGAGACAGAGAGAAGTTGGGGATTTGGTGAAGGAGGTTTTCCTTCTAGATTCGCAGGAGTGCTCCTCTGCGGTCCCTGGATCTCTTCGTGTCTTGGCTTCTTCTGCTGCTACAGGTTTGTCTTCTGCTCAAACCTTGGACCTTCATCGTTCTCTTCTTGCTTGCTGACTGCGGGCGCCGATCGTGCTCTGATAAGAGCTGTCTGATCTCGCGCTCGCGCCCTCGGGTGTTTATTCAGCGTTTGTTTGTTTTGTTAGGTTGGGCACTTCGGCCTGCTCAGGCCATTTCGTGCCGTGAGTGGAATGAATGAATAGTTATGTCATGGTAGTCAGCCTATAGCTCTTGAAGCAAGTTGTTTTTCGGAGAAAAAAGAAAAGTAGATTAATGAGCAATGGGTGCTGATCTCCTAATAGTGTAGGTAAAGAAAGGGGGATGTTATGTGTACGACAATAGGTGGTAAGTGTTTTTCTATGGCCATGGTAACGTTGACAGTGTAGGAGAATATGTGAAACTGTAAGAAGAGTGTTGCATGATGGGCATGAAGGTCGAGGTGAAGCAGTGTATATATATCGATGTGTGAGAAAAGTGTGACCTATGCGGAGCCGGCATAGAACTTTTTCTTCTTGTCTGTTTTTTCTGTATGATGTGGTCCAGTTTGCGATGACAGGTTTGATGAGACGTAATTGTTTGTGGTTTGTTGTGTCAGTCCATTGTTGGTTCCAAAAATGTCGAATGTTTTGTTGTATTGTTGATTTGATGGCGTCAAAATGTGGTGGGATTTCTGTGATGTGTGGTAATTGTAGTGATTGTTTGGCGAAATGATCTGCTTTCTCGTTTCCTGGGATGCCACAGTGGCTGGGCACCTACAGGAAACGGACCTTCATGCCCATCAGATGAAGTGTTTCAAGTGTGTTATAAATGGAAATATGGCAATGGTGCGAAAAAGAAAGTGAAGAAAGAGATTGAAGAATAGATTTTGAGTCGGAACAAATGACGACATGGCGCATAGGGTGACAAATCGAACGGTTGCGGACATAGCGAAGGGCAGTGAGAATGGCGTGTAATTCGGCGATGAAAACGGAGGTCCCATTTGGCAAGCGATGCTGTTGTGTGTTTGTATCGGAAACAATGGCATTTCCTGTGCAATTTGTGTCTTTGGATCCGTCGGTGAAAACAAAAGGAACATGTTGATAGCGAGAACGAAACTGGTGGAATTTTTGTTTGGCGTATTCTGGACAAAGCTGTGATTTTGGAGTGGTGGTGAGATAGACAATATGTCTCTCAGCCATCTGCCACGGTGGTGTAGTTGGTGAAGAGAGAGCTGTAATATGTGGAATGTTGTATTTGAGCTGTGTAGAAAATGTTTTAATGCGTGAAGCTATGGTAAGCCCGGTTCGCTTTTCGGCGGGACCTAAATATTCGTGGTGTAGATTTGGGAGAATTTGCAAAGATGCGTGTGTGGGGTGGTGTTGTCTAAATTGAATTTTTGCGGTGTATCGGAGTGTTTGTTCAATTCTTCGGAGACCTAATGGTGGAATCCCTGATTCGATTTGTAAAGAAGTAATGGGAGACGTGGTCATTGCACCGAGTGCTATGCGAATGAATTTATTTTGAAAGGTATCCAAAAGCTTCAAAGCGGTGGTACTGCCACTTGCGTAAACTATGGAGCCGTATTCTATGATGGGAAGAACCAAGGATTTGTATAATTGTAATAGTGTGTGACGATCGGATCCGAATGATGAAGACGTAATACAGCGAAATAAGTTGAGTCTGTGAAAACATTTGGTCTGGATGTGTTTGACGTGCTGGTGCATGGAAAGCTTGCGATCGAAAATAACACCAAGAAATTTGAACGAATTTACAAAATGTATGTCAGTGTTTCCGAGGTGTATCTGGATTTGGGGACGGAATTGATTTGCTGAATATCATTGTGGCAGATTTTGGAGCTGAAAATGTGAAACCGTATTTGATGGACCATTGGTGTATCCGGTCAAGTGCGTTTTGTAATCTAATTAAACAATGGTCATAATTTTTGCCGGAACACCAAATCGCACTATCGTCCGCAAACAGCGAGTATGATAGATTGGCAGGCATGTTATCGAAAATGTCATTAATGATGATGTTGAATAATACTGGTGAAATACAACTCCCCTGTGGTAATCCGTTCTGTAGAAAACGTGGATCGGAAATCGCTGACCTGCACCGGAGATGAAAATGAAGGGAACCAGACAGAAATCCTATCAAATAATGAGCTAAATTTCCTTTGACGCCGAAGTGAAGAAGTTTGGAAATTAATGCCGGTTTGTATACCATATCATATGCTTTACTAATGTCTAAAAATACTGCAATGGTGTGTTCGTGTTTTTTATAACCAAGGCGTATGTCAGTTTCTAATCGAATGAGATGATCTATTATACTACGGCCATGATGAAAACCGCATTGAATTGGAGATAACAGATGATTTGTTTCTAAGTACCAGGTCAATCTTTTTACAATCATACGTTCTAAAAGTTTTCCTAGACAACTGGTGAGAGCGATGGGTCGGAAATTATTGGGGTTGCTGTGGTTTTTGTCGGGTTTTGGAATAGGGATGATGAGGGCTTCCTTCCAGGTTTCGGGGAAAGTATGGCCGGACCATAATGCATTAAATGTTTGTAAGATACAATGTTTTAGGGATCTGAAAAAGGAATAATGTAAATTGTCGGGACCTACAGAAGTATTACCGGCTGAGGAAATTGCAGTATCTAGTTCTGAAACTTGAAATGGGATATTGTATGTTTCAGTGTTGTCCGAATCGAATTGTGCCAAATCGGTGTGAAATGTGCGTTGTGCATTTTGGAGAAATTCCGGTCTGTAGTTGTTGTCAGAGCTATTGTGAGCCATGGTGTCCGCTATTGTATTTACTATTGTTTGTGGGTCTGTAATTGTGGTGTTTTGAATTTTGAGTGCCGGGAGTGATTTAATTGGAGTGCGTCCTGATAAGCGGCGAATTAACTGCCAGATTTTGCTTAAAGGTGTTCGAGAGGTGATTTGTTGTAGATAAAGTGACCATGCACGGCGACGAGCTTCGCGAATGATGCGGCGTGTCTTCGCACGTTCATAATTACGGCTGACTAAATTTTGTTGGTCGGGATGACGTAAATAGTTTCTAAATGCTCTCTTTCTTGCGGCTATTGCTCGGGAAACTTCTATCGACCACCAGGGGACTGGTGTTCTTTTTGTGAAAGGTTTTGTTAGTGGAATGGCGGTGGAAGCTGCTCCGAGAAGTGTTTTGGTAACTTGGTTGATGTTTTCGACGGGAGAAATGTTGGGGTTGTATTGAATATGTGAAAGTTCCTGAAAAGTTGTCCAATCGGCCTTCAAGATTTTCCAGCGAGGGATAAAACTTGGTGTCGTATCTGCCGCAGTTGAAAATGTGGGCGTTAATTTAATGGGGTAATGATCGCTGGCATGAATATCAGTGTCTATGGTCCAATCATAATCATTGGCCAGAGTCGGAGAGCATATTGATAAATCAATAGCTGTTTCTGTATTATGTCCAAGGTGAAAAAAGGTTGGTTCTCCGGTGTTCAGTAATACTAAATTATGTCGGTCTAAAATTTGTTCAATGATGCGGCCGCGAGTGTCTGGAAGTGTGCGCGTTCTATCCCACGCTGGGCTATGGGCATTAAAATCGCCGAGTAATATGAAAGGATTCTTGAATTGTGTTATCAGGTTGTCTAATTGTATCAAAATGTTTGTGTTATCTGTTTGTGATGGAACATACATCCACATTCCTGCCATGCAAACGCAAAGTACAAGCTACGGCTTGCAAAGGTGAATTCAGTGTAATTTGTGTATGTGTAAAATCATTGTTGATGTACAGTGCTGTACCGCCACTGCGATGTGGTCCACGGACCTCATCGTGACGGTACAGTGAGTAATTTGAAATATTTAAATTATATGTATCGGTGGGTAAGAACCAGGTTTCCTGAAGAGCGATGAGAATAGGTGTGAGAATACTAAAGAAAGCTTTCATTTCGGCCCATTTGGATAATAAACTATGGCAATTCCATTGTAAAAATAGAGACATTGGGAGAAATATTATTGTTTATGTGCACCTTTCGGTGCGTGCCTCATCCATGCGTGGAGGTCAGGCGGGTGTGTGGTTTGATGTCGGACGGCTGCACCCGAGCCGTCCGGTTGGTCGGTGACCTTGGCGGCCGACTCTCGGCCGCGCACTACTGCCGCTGGGGATGCCCGCCGGCTGGGAGCCGGTCGGGTCACGTGGTCGCCGGCCTGCACCGGTCGGCGAGCCACGGAAGTGGCGCGCATCTCCCCGACAGCCGAATGGCTGCGGGGTCTGGAATTCCTTGTGGAATTTGTTGGCGTTTGTTCGGTCGGAATGGTCTGTGTGTTGGGAGCCGGGGTGGTTCGTGTCGGAGTGGTCTGGGTGTTGGGAGCCAGGGTGGTTGATGTCGGTGTGGTCAGTGGAGTAAGTTTTTTAAGTGGAGCTAAACCTGGAATAATATGCATCGAGATGGAAGTAGTGGTGACGCGACGTGTGGGGGGAGCAACGGTGGCCGCCTGAGCGTACGTTTTCGCGGATGGGAAGGTGGCCTCGACAGACCGTCGGGCCTGGGGGTATGACACCCCGGTCGTGGCCTTCACAGCGCATACCTCCTTCTCCTTGCGCCAAACTGGGCATTGATTGGAAGTGGTGAGATGATCGGATGTGTTGCAGCTGAGGCAGTGGGCAGGCTTGGAGCAGGTGGAGTCAGGATGAGGTGTTTCTCCGCATTTGGGGCACCGGGCGGACTGGCGACAAGTTTTACTGCCATGGCCGAAGCGCTGACAGTTCAAACAGCGGAGAGGATTACGAATAAAGACACGGACTTGGAATCGTAGGTATCCGGCGAGGAGGGTCTTGGGAAGATTGGTAGAATTGAAGGTAAGGACAAGGAGGCTTGTATCACGTTTCTGGCCGTCTTTAAAGGAGGTGATTCGATGGACGTGGGTCACCCCCTCCGGTCTGAGCTCCGTCTGGATTTCCGCTTCAGTCATGAAGCGGAGCTCCGGCGCGAAGACGGTGCCCTTGGTGGTGTTGCGGTTGGAGTGTAGGGTAATGGTGACGGATTTACCACAAAATGTGGTGGTACGGAGGAGGGCTTTGGTCTGGGCTCGGGTTTGGGTTTTGATGACAAGGGTTCCGTTGGCAGGGGCTTCAATGTCGGGATTGGCTAGGGAGCAGATGGCAAGGAGTTGTTTAGTCGGCCAGAAAACGTTGATACGGCGGAAGGAAACGGATTCCTCGACAGGCTTGACTACAACATAAGAGCCAGCACTGTCGAGGTAGGGTTCAATGGGCTGGATGGGTTCAGGTTGGGAGGGCGTGGTCTGGTTCGAGCGTGGGTCAGCGGCGTGATGGTCTGGTCTGGATTCTGAGGCGAGGTGGAGGTCTTGGGACGAGCAGGGTTCGGCGAGGTGCAAAGGGCGTCCATGGCGTCATCAAGGGGAATTGTCCGGCGCGGTTCATCAATGGTCGAATTCAGTGAGGGAACATCAGAGGCCAAGTCCGTGTTTGTGCGATGGTCGTCGGGTGTGGTCAGCGGAGGAAATTCAGAATCAGAGTCCTGTGGCGAGCTGGGGTCGGTGCCCTTCTTCCTCTTTTTCCCCATCACGGGGAAAAACACCCTACCAAACGAAATCTAAATAAATACACAGAACAAAGGGAACGAAAATACGACGATGACGAAAACGGGTGGGGTGACGGGTGTCACCCCACTAGAAAAGAAACGAGAAAAGAGCGACGGGTGTCGCCCCACGAAAATGAAAAATAGGAAACTGCAATAACAAGCAGTGAGAAAGCAGCGGAGTGATCAGCCGGCTCTGGACAAACCTATAGACGAGTTGAAGGTGCAGAGTGGTCTAGAAGTTGGTGGTGAAGAGTAGCAAGAAGTCTGAAGTGAAGATGGTGAGTTGATGGCAGGCTGGTCTTGCGAGATACGTCCACTACAGCACGACACACCACGAGCAACGAGCGACGACTTGATGGCGCGAGAGTCAACCGGCAACTGTTTATTCAGCGGGGGGGGGAGTGATTTTTTTAGGCGTGCCGGACCATGAAGGTCATTTGCGCCGCCTTTAAAGCGAGTACGTTACCTGTCTGTCTATAAAGCGAGCGTGTGTGATTGGGCAAGTGGACATTTACGTTAAGGAATTTTAAGTTAGTTTGCGTGATATTTTAGGTGCTGAAGGCGATGGTCTGGGTTGGGGACAGTTTCCTGTTGTTTAAATGGTTTAGTTTTACTTTACTCTTCCACAAAATAATTTGTAGTTTTGGGTGGGGATGGGGGTATTGTGAGAGTGACGAGAAGTTGATTTTGCCAGGGTGCCGGCTTTAGCCTACTCTTATCGAAGAGCACCGAGCGATCTTTACCGTGCGAACAAGGAGGTAATTGTTCACACCGCCTATCACGCCGGCTGCCGCGGTTTAGTTGTTAGTAGCGGGTTAGTCTAAGCATGCCATGCAGGGTTGTCAGTTGGGTTAGTACGGTGTTTTGCAATTCGGCTCTTCTATGTCCGCTGTTCCTCTGGGTAGCCGTTTACGTTATGAGTTGCTAGGCAAATCGGCTCATGTACGTCCGATGGCTCCTCTGGGTAGTCGTTTTACGTTATGCTAATTTTAATTTGTATTTTTCGCTTTTGTTTTCCTAAAGCAAGTCGGTTCATCTACTTCCGACGGCACCGCTAGGTAGCCATTTATTTCTAATTGAGAAGCAAATCGGCTCATGTACATCCGACGCCATGCGGGAATGGCTATTTACGTGTTTCCTTCGAGTGTTTCGCGGTCATGCATTGCGAGTTGATGTGAGTGTTGGTGGTGTGGTGCCTACAATGCCCCTGCTAGTTGTGTGGCATACAGATATTCAAATAGCAATTGAAGGAGTTCTGGGTGCTTGTCACCGATAAGCGATGGAAGCGATAAGGTGATGCCCTCTTTTTGGCAGAATGCCTAAAGTGGTTGTCTTTGGGAGCTAAAGCAACTACATTCTAGCAGGATGTGGCTTATGCTTAACGTGGTGTTGCAGGTGCCGCAGTTTGGTGTTGTGTATTGGTCACCCTCCAATTGAGGCTGTGTTAGTTTTGTGCAACCGGTTCTAAGTCTAGTGAGGGTGACCTCTTTTTGTCGGTGAGATTGATTTGATGAGTTCCATGTGCCTATTGGTGGTTTGATGGCGTGGGTGTGGTTGGATTTGTGTTGTGTTGAGTTGTGTTGTGTCCATTTGTTCTGTTGATGTTGGCGAATGTGGCGTTGCAGGAATGCTTTGCAGTCGTCTACCGAATATTCCATGCTAGGGTAAGTGTTCAATGCTAAGGCTTGCTGTGCGAGCCGATCTGCTTCTTCGTTACCTGGGATGTCGGCGTGGCCCGGAATCCAGAGGAAAGAAAAGTTTAACTTTACGTTATGGGCCACGAATTGTTGGATTATATCAATGAAGTGATGTGGACAGTCGTGGATGTTGGTAATTGACTGGAGGACAGATTTGGAGTCTGAGCAAATTACTACGTTTCTAGCTTTACGTCTCTTGAGAATGGTGATGGCGGCCAAAATGGCCACTGCTTCAGCGGAGTAGATGGAGAAGTTATCCGGTATACGCTTTGAAAGTCTGAGACCTGCTCCAGTGATGCCGATGCCTACCTTTGCCTCGTGTTTCGACCCATCCGTGAATACCAGTGATTTGTGTTTGTTGTCATCGGCGAACTTGTGGAAGAGGCCAAGAATTTCCGCCGATGTGATAGTGGATTTCTTTTCCGATATCAAGTACTCGACCTTTGGTTGACTGAAAGTCCAAAATGGCCTAGTGGGCGGTCGAGTTGCAGTGGATGGCATTGCGAAGTTTAGATCTGAGAGAGCCGTGGAAATTTGAATGCTATATGGTGGAAGCTTGCGCGCAAATCGGCTCTTGTCGTATCTATCAGGCGTAAAGCAGCGCTGTGCTGGATGATTTTTTACGGACTTGACTTTGATGTGGTAGCGGCACAGCTGTTGTGTCCTCCGGTCGTGGAGTGTTTGAGACTAGTGTTTGAGTCCACTAGTAGACTGGCTATCGGTGTGGTGCGAAGGGCCCGTGTGGCTGCTCTGATGCAGCTGTTTTGGATGATTTCTACTTTTCGGCTCTCGCTTTCTGAAATGGTGGCAAAAATGATGCTGTTGTATTCTAGGATGAGTCGTATGATTGATGTGTACAGTCGTAGTAGTGTTTTCCTGTCTCCGCCCCAGTCTGTGCCTGCAAGTGCTCGGAGTATGTTGACGCGCTTCACACATCGCTTTGCGATGGTGGTGATGTGGGTGTTGAAACTGAGTTTTTCGTCTAAATGTACTCCTAAGAACTTGAAGCATTTCACCTGTTCGATGGCCTTGCCATTGATTTCAAGTAGCGTTTTGGGTGTTGGGCGGAGACGGCTATATGTGACGGTGGCCGATTTTTCTGCGGACAGGGTTAAGCCCCAAGTTTTGCACCACTTTGCAATGTGGTCTAGTCCTGCTTGAATGTTTGTTTCCCCTTTAACACGCGACCTGGAGGGCCTCTTAGAATTACGCGCACTGGAGGGGGGTGGGCGGATTCCGCCCCCCTAAGATCTCGGCTCCTAGTAAAGCTGGAGGAACGAAATTCGCAGGGTGGATGGGCACGGTAGTGACCTCTATTGTGTGTAATGTTCGTGACCTTAGGTCAATATCTTCAAGGCCAAATGAGGTCAGATTGGCAAAGTTTTCCGGTTTTGCGTGGCTTGGCTTGTCATCGTTATAGATCGCTGTGATTGTGTTTAAATGCTCAAAAATGGGCATCAATGATGTTTTGGACATTACTAATGATGCAATGCAGATGCTAGACCCAACATTTGACCTCAGGTCACCTATATAGCACCACTTTATCAGGTCAGTTACCTATTCCAGTTACCGGAACCGGCCGCCCGCCCGACTGCTCCGTCGGGCAGCTCGGAGCAATCGGCTTCGTGAAGAAGGGAGTGAAGTACATGAATAAAGTATGGAAATGCAATGACAAACAGTACAAATGACAACCAATAGTGCATTTATGGCAACATTCCAGTTGATCAAGTTTGGTTCAATTAACCTGTCATGAACTTGACCTGACTTGACCTTGGTGACCTAACATGACCTTGAAACTATACAGCATATCAATATGCATCAAACAAGTCGCTAGTGTTGCCTAGAACACTTCCCTTTTGTCAGTATACTGGAAGCGCATCAGCACCGATTTTTGTGGTCTGTCGTTATAACATTTTTTGACTTTAGCGGCCCCTAACTTGAATAATTTTAGTCCGATTTCCATTTGTCTTACTTTAAACGACGCGACGTTCATTTCGAAGCAGGTACACCGAAAATCGCGTATATCGACCGGTGAAATCTGCAGTTATTTGCGAAAAACCGGAGGGGTGGGCGGATTTCGCCCCCCCTTCCAGTGCGCGTGTTAAGGAAGCATTGTGATGTTGTCCAAATGGCTATGTCGTTCGCGAAAAGTGAGTACTTAAGTGAAGTGTCAGTGTGGTCAGCAAGTATGTCGTTGATCATGATGATGAAGAGGCTCGGTGAGAGCACGCTCCCCTGAGCCAGGCCCTGCTCCTGTGTTGTGGTGTTTGATGTGACACTGCCGCATCGGACCTTATGGGTCCTGTCTGTAAGGAAGTTGAGAATAAAGTGTGCCATGTGTCCGCGTAGGCCTATCTTGTGGAGTTTGTGTGCCAGTGCGGATTTGTGTACTCGGTCAAATGCGGCAGTGATGTCCAAGTAGGCAGCTACTGTTGTGCGTCTGATGCGTAGACCACTTTTTATGTCATGCACTAATCTAATGAGATTGTCTGTGGTTGATTTTTGACGCTGGAAGCCACACTGAAATTCGTCGAGCAGGTCGTTGTGTTCCAGAAATTTCCTCAATCGTGTGTTAACCATACGTTCGACTAACTTGCTGGCACAGCTAGTGAGTGAGATGGGTCTATAACCTTTTGGGGTGGAGTTATCTTTGTGCGGCTTTGGCAATGGAATGACTACGCTCTCTCGCCAAGATGCGGGAAACGTGTCGCTTTCGTACAGTTCATTTATGGCCGCTAGTAGGTACGTTAGAGAGTTTTTGCTAAGTCGTTTAAGAAACTGGTAATGGATGTCGTCCGGCCCAACCGACGTGTTTCCACACTTGCTGAGGGCAAGGTGTAATTCGTGCATAGTAAACGACTGATTGTAGATATCTCTATTGCTAGAGCTGAAATTTGCTTTGCAGGCAAGGGCGTCTAGTGCGCTTACTATAGTGGTGTCGTAGTTGCTGTTGCCAGATACGCTGACGTAGTGTAGTTTAAAGTGGTCTACGACTTGTTGTGGGTCAGTGATGTGCTCTCCTTTCACCGTCAGCTGGGGGAATGGGCCTGGTGGTGGGCATTTCAGGTTGAAGCGCTTCATCAGGTCCCAGATTCTGCCGGTAGGGGTGAACCTATTGAATTGAGAAGCAAAAGCCTGCCAACTGTTTTGTCGCGCTGTTCGAATTGTGTACCGGCAGTGTTTTTGAGATTGTCTGTATGCTGAGAGGTGTGCTTCGCACACGCATCTTTTGAATTGTTTGTGGGCACGGCGCCGTGCTGCGAGTGCCCTTTGACAGACCGGAGTCCACCATGGCGTAGATGCCTTTTTCCTAGGTTGTTACTTTTTGGGACTGAGTCTCGTGCTGCTGAGCTGATGGCCCTTAGGATTGTCTCGATCTTACTGGTCTCTGGAGTTGTTAGGTTGAGGTCCACCTGCTCCTCGAATTTAGCCCAGTCCGCTCTTTTCAAGTTCCAAGATTGTCTAAATAGCTTTGTGTGGTGAATAGCGTCCGTGCTGAGCCTAATTGAGATTGGGTAGTGGTCGCTCAGCCCGGGAACGTCTGAAACTGACCAGTCGAAAAGTGAGCTAAGTCGTTGGGAGCAGCACGTTAAGTCAATGCAACTGTCCGATCCTTCTAAGGTCGGGTTGTAGCGGGTGGCGGCCCCGGTGTTAAGAAGTACTAGGTTGTGGTCCGAAATAAACTGTTGAATTTCGCGTCCTCTAATGTCAGTATGGTCGCTTCCCCAGGAGGGGTGTTTAGCATTAAAGTCTCCCATAAGGAGAACTGGTGGAGGGGCCTGAAGCAGCAAGTCGCTCAGCTCCTGTGGTGTGGGGGTTTTAGCTGACGGCGAGATGTATAGTGAAATGACTGTGGTTTGGCAATGGGAAATTTTGAGGCTGACTGCTACGCAATTCAGGGGAGTATTTAACGTTACTCGACGGTGAGGTATGCTGTTTGAAATGAGTATGGCTGCACCCCATTTCCTATTTGGGCCGTTTACGTTGTCGACGTGCCAAGTGTAATCTGGGATTTTGTTCCAGGTGGAGACAGAATCTCTAAAGTGAGTTTCTTGGAGCGCAGCTAGTAATGGTTTTTGTTGCAAAAATTCAGATTTGAATTCTATGAACTTGCCTGGAAGGCCTCCGGTGTTCCACTGCAGAAAAAGTCCCATTGTCAAACGCGCTTAGTGACTGTTGGTGTTCCTATACTGGGGTGGTGTCGGTGTCGAGTTGGGGGAAAGGTTGAACCGGTGAACGGAGAGAGGGTTGGGAGGTGATCCAGGCAGGAGCGGTAGCCTGGACCTGGTCGCACGGGTTCTGGGGGGGTGATTGGGTAGAGTGGTGGCGTGATTTGCGCTTGGGAGGCGCGGTGGGTTCGGGTGGGATTCGTTGGTCTGGAGTGGTGGGTTCGACGGGCTTTGAAGGAGTGGTAGGTTCAGTCTGAGTGCTGGCCTCAGACGAGGGTTTGGAGTGGGTTTGGGTGGGTGTGCAGGAGGTGGTGGGAGGTTCGGTTTGGCAGGAGGTGGTGGCCGTGGACTTGAGGGTTGTCTGGGTGGGTGTTGTGGTGGCCTTGGTTCTAGGCCTTGGTTTGGGCCGGCCGGATGGGTGTGGTAGGGACCGAGGCCCTGGTGGAGGCAGTGGAGGGAAGGCTTCAGGGTGGCGAGGTGGGCCCTGGCCGGTTCGAGGAGGTGACGCGAAGGGGTATGGCCAGGTCCTGTGGGGGATGGGTGGGTACCCGTGGGGGATGGGGTGGGGACCATGTCTGGGTCTGAAGTGTGTTGGCGGAGGGATGAGGCGGGCTGGATAGTGGGATGGTGGTGGGCATGGGCCGGGTCTGAGATGGGGTGGGAGGGGAAGAAGGCCCATTCCTCGGTGGGGTGGATGTGTGATGCCGGGACGCTGGTGGAAATGGTGTGGGAGGAGGCCGGGTCGAGGGTGAAGGGGCTGTGGGTAAGGGCCAGGTCTGAAGTGGAGTGGGTGTGGGAGGAGGCCAGGTCCTGGGTGGGGCGGGGTGGGAAGGAGCGGTGATCGGTGAGGGATCTTGCATGATTATTGTCAGAATTCTGCACAATAAACCACATGATCATGTACAGCAACCCTGCAGGATCTTGCACCTTAGTTCTACATAATGTGGCACAGGGATTGTACAGTATCCTGCATGATCATCCTGCAGGATCCTGCACAGTAATACAACAGGATTATGCAGAGCTACATGATTATGTAGAGTAATCATGCAGAACCTTGCACAGTAGTCTTCCATGATTACTGTGCACATGCCCCTACATACCCCATGTACACAGCTCACATCTGCAGGATTAATCACAATAATACTGCAGCATTCAGATAATTCAGAATAATGTAGGATTTTGTGCAGAAACAACGCACCATGTATGACACCACTCTTAGAATTTCGAAGCTGAATTCACTCAGCCTGGAAATTCCATGAATGGTGTCACACAAACCTGGGATCTTCCTCTACACATTATGTATCTATTATGCACATGTCTGCCTTGCAAGAAGTGCACATGACCCAGAATTATTCAGGAAATCAGCCAGTCTGTGTCAGGGATCCTGAGAAATCAAATTGTTCAACAATTGGCATGGTTCGGTATGTGCCAATCATCAAAGCTCAAGAGCCATCAAATTAACACAACACAAAATGTTAGGTATTTCTGTATTATACGTCTTCAGAACACATAACGCAAATGTGCTGGTGCGCTGCATCACCACTGCAGTCGATGCGCCCCTAAACCCCCAAATGTTCTGGTGCCGTGATTGTAATACATCACATGGGCTCTACGGTCCGAGCAGGCGTGGTGGCAGACTCCAGGCGACGTTTCCGCAGCTTTGCTTCACCATTTAGTTTTGCCCTAAATATTATCCGGACTTCGCCCTCCGACAAGGTAAGCTTGCGACAAAGGAAGACTGAAAAGGAGCACATAGGTGTAAACATACATTTTACAAGGGTAAATTTGTTTGTAAAATGCATCAATATAAATATTCCATTGATGTAAACGTGTGGAGAAAACGCCATCAATACATGTAAACGCACACAATTGTGTGCGTTTGAACGCAACATGTATATGACTTATTAATAATTCATATAAATAAAAATTGGTGAGCCACCCATTATAAAATAAGCATTATCATCAAGTCACCACTCGAGCATTTCAACAGTTAAAAAAGCAATTTAAGCTGCATTCCTGAATCCTTTGTGCATTATTGTTATTATGGGTTAGGGCGCATTGAAACTGTATCGGTTACACAGCATCCCTATGTACATGAGTCAGACCATAGTTAATGAGTATGCTTGGTTTGATTACAATCACTTGAACATGCGGTATTAGTTAAACTGTCAATTAAAAACATTCTCATTTCAGTGTGAATCGCATGCAGAACACCCTGCACACAGGGGTGTCGATTTTTGAAAAACATTGGGGGGGGCCGAAGTGCCAACGCACTAGACCCCCCCCAAAAAAAAAAAACTCGTCGGATTTAGCCCACTATATTTTCAGATCTCAGAAATTCTGATTTTTTATTCAACGATATGTATGTTTATGTTTATTAAGCATCCTCACCAACGGGGAAAATTGTCCAATAACTGGTGAAGTCACATAATTAAAAGAGCAGTGTTCAGTACATGTCAACATAACAACTCTTGGTTGGTTATTGGTTCTACGATACGTCGACCGTTGTCATATAGCGTCGCCAATCCCTCACGCCGATTGGTCGCGGGCGAAGAGTAGCAACTGGTGAGACTCGAACTCACCAACATAACAACTCTGAGTAATAGCATGCGACTGCAGTGCCATACAGTGGGCTCGGATCTATCGTCACCGTCACCGTCACCGTTACTGTTACCCTCCTCCTCACTCCACACACCAACAAACACACACCGGCTTAAATAAAATACTTCAGCGATCAGATGCAGGCTAAAACACACCGGCATTGATGAAGCATCAGAGCACAGCAGACCTGAACGGTGATGACGATGGGTGAAAGTATTTCCTTGGTGCCTAACGTTAGGGAGGGGAATTCTTCCCTTTAGTACGCCACTGCGGCTGCTCAACGTGTTTTTTTTCGCAGATTGCACGATCGAGAGTAGAAAGGCCCTTCGGATAATTTTCTTTCGGGACCCATTCTTAATTTTCCGGTGCTCTGGTCGATTCGATGGAGTCTCCTTGCGGTTTTTATGGTGAAGTCTATTTTTATAAGCCCCCTGCAGGCTATTTTTGGAACCCGGTACGATTCTTCTGGCTCTCGGTGCGTTTTTTCCGGTGCCCAAACAGGTTTCTTTTCCGGCGTCCGACGACTTCTTATTTTGTGGATCTGTGACGCAATTTTTCCGTCTGCAAGGTGACATTCCGGGTATATATTGGTACTTGGGAAGCCAGCTGCAACTTGTGGGGCTCCGGCACGACGTTTTGGCCCCAGTGGGATTTTCAAGAGAAGCGGCGTGAATTTTTGTTGTCTAAGTGCGATTTTTTGGGGCCCCGTCGTCACTTGTTGGGATCCCTTGCGGTGGCTACGACACGTTTGTGGGGGCCCAACAAGTTTTGTGGGCTTTTGGAGCTATTGTTGAGATCCCAGATTGATTTTCCGTGTCCGGACTGTTTTTCATTTACCCGGCTTCATTTGTTGGGTGATCTCAACGAGACTTTTAGAGTCCCGGTGGGACCTGTCAGGCCTCTGGCGTGATTTTCAAGGGCCCGGGTGATAATTCTTAGTACCCCAGTCTCGGCGTGATTTTCAGGAGGCCCCGGCCCGACCGTTTGTGGCCCCCGTCGTGATTTTCTTGAATCCCGGCACGACTTGTTTGCGGCCCCAACGTGATTTTCAGGGGCCCAGGTGCAAACTTTTGAGGCCCCAGCGTCATTATCGGGGCCCCTGCGCTACGTTTGGGGCCCCCAAAGTGATTTTTCTGAGCCCGGGTGCGATTTTTGGTGGACCGAGTGAAATTTTTAGGGAGCATAGCGCATTTTTTTCCTAAGCTCGGCGGATTCTTGGGGGCCCCACAACCTATCAGGAGGGGGGCGGGTGAGGTAACTGCCCACAATTCCCCCTCCCCATTCGGTATGTCACTGTGCCATGCAATGATGCAACATAAGAATCCAGGAATAGTTCATCTGTTTCATCACTCACATGTGATTTCAACTCCCCAGTTATCCAGACAGTTTGAGGAAAGTCAAACATCTGCTGCATGGATCAGCAAGGATGGATTGTAAGGCAACATGGATACCATGGGATTCCGGTCACAGTAGTTATGCTGCAATACATACCTTCTTCAACAGACTGCTTTGGAGATGGATGAGTTCCTGAAGTTTGGTCAGGGTTGGAGTTGGAGGTGGATGGAGCAACACTGTGAAGGACATAACATATGGTTCAAGAGACTTGTTTCCATTAACAATACAGGGGATGAAGTAACATTTTCATTGACTTCTATGGTTTTCATTGGCTTCATTGACTTCTATGGTGTCCTGAGTAAGTAGGACAATCGAGATGGGTTTCTGTTATATGCATTGTAGAAGCAATGTTATAATGTAGCTTTTATACCCCAGTGAGAATGGTATGGATTCACTCATAAGTGAATTTGCAAACATACTGATATATCAGTTAACAACAATGCAGGGAGCTATGTGATCAACATGGTCTGTGCCCTAAAGCCCAAATAACTAAGTAACAATGCAGGGAATCTGCTGCATAACAGTTTGACCATAAATTAGCCATGATATATGGCATCATACTTCCCATGCTATTTAGAATAGTGAGCTATATTTTGTGTACAAACATCAGGACATTAGAAATGTTAATTAACGTTACGCACATCAGTTCCTAACAAGTGTCAGCAATACATTTCCTTCATGTGCTTTAAACATGATTCAAGAAAGCACTGTCATCGATTTTAAACTTGCAAAAAGAGTGGGCCGCCTGGCATTTTGAGTGCTATTTGAGTGAATTTGCTGTCTTGTTAGTGAACTGACCACTTATTGAGATATAAGTACTTTAACTTTATCTGCTTCCATCATGAAAATTTGTCATGTTCCAATACATGAGAAATCATCAGAATAACTTCTTGTCCACAAACCGGTGTATGCATTTCTATGAATATCTCATTTTTATTAACACAAATGATGTAGATCTGATCTGCAAATTTATAACTCAGAAAATGCTATCAGCACAGGATTCCATTTCTGAAAATATAGTACTTTCAACATGTTATTGTTCTTTGTGAAGCAATAGGTGCAATGCTCTCATGCAGCATGCAGATGGAGGTTCATCACGTGCACCAGGTAGCACAAAAAGAGATATTATTGCAGTCTAAGGTAACCACAAGACAGGTTTTACACCCATTTTACCTCCACGAATCATTCAAAGGAGCTAGGTTTTGCCTAGTTGCGTTAGGCTAGGCTTTTGTTGTAAGTTAGTAAATAAAAAGTCTTCAAAAACGGTTCAAGCTAGATTAGGTTATGTTAGACTTTTAATTGAAAATGTTTGAGAAAATTGTGGTTTTTTTTTGGGGGGGAATTGGGCATAAAATAATCATTTCTTGCTTGGAAGTCTAGGCTAGGTTAGGTTAGGTTATGTTACATGTTTTTTTATCTGAACATTATTTTTCATCCTATATTACTCAAATCCAAGCCCCCTTTTCCATGTTATTTTTCCTCACAATTCAAAAGTGTGCATCTGCAGAGGAAATGAGCGGTTACATCATGTTCAGCACATTAACAAACACTGCATTCAAAAAAGAAATTCAAAGAAGTCAGAGTACCATGAGCTGAAAAATTACCCCAAAAAGCCAGGTATTATCACAGTTTAAGGTAACCACAAGACAAGTTTTACAAACATTTTACCTCCATGACGCATACAAAGGGGTTAGGTTTGTCAGGTTAGGTTAGGCTTTTGTTGTAAGTTATAAAAAGAATCATTTGTTTGTAAAAAAATTTTGTTAATTATTTTTCTACAAAAAAAAAATAAACGGTTCAGGCTAGCTTAGGTTAGTTTTTTTAAGTTCAAAATATTTGAGAAAATGCCTCGAAAATTTAAATTAATAACAATTAATTTCTTGTATGGGAAGTTGAACTATGTTAGGTAAGGTTATCATACATCTTGAACATTACTTGCATGCTATATTTCCTTACTCCACACCCTTTTTTTGGTGTTATTTTTTTACTCCCAATTGAAAGGCATGCATTTGCAGAAGAAAGGACATTACATTTGTGCTTTTATGTGTTTTATGAATATTTTTTATTTAAATTTCCAATGCAATGTTTATGAATGTCACTAAGCTGATGGGACTACTCAGTTTCTGTGCAAATGCTTGTGGTTGTGAGCAGATTGTGAGCAAAATAACAAGAAAAATGAGCTTGGAGTTAGTAACATAACAATTAAAAGAAATACATTACAAATTCAACATAACCTAACGTAACCTAGCCTAACCTGACCTTGGAGAAAACAACTACAAAAACAAGATTGGAAAAATATATAGCAATTTATTTTCTTGAAATGTTGCAAATGAAAAAACCTAACCCAACCTAATATAACCAGAATTATTGTGCTTTAAGGTGGTAACTAGGCATGTTATTACACATTTTCCTCCATAAAGCAAACAAATGGACTATGTTTGGTGATGTTAGATTAGTTTAAGTGTTTAAGTTCGACATTTTTTGCAAAAATTGTTCCAAAATTTGCAAGAAATATATTTTTTCTTTAAAAGCAGCTTATGTTAGATTAAGTTAAGTTGGGTTAAATTTTTTAATTGTAAAAAAATACATTGCTTGCAATTTTTACAACTTGATGTTTTGGTTGTGTTTTTCTCCAAGGGGAGGTTAAGCTAGGTTAGGTTATGTTGCATTTTTTTATTTAAAAAAAAAACTTTACCCTATGTCACCCAATTCAAAGCTTTTTGTTGGTGTTATTTTGCTCACAACCTGAAATGTAGGCATTTGTATAGGAAATGAGTGGTCCCATCATCTGAGTCACATTCATAAACATTGCATTGAAATGATACATTCCACGAATTCATAAAACACCTTAAAACACAAATTTACCAAAATGAGCAGTAACATGATGTTCATCACATTCCTAAACATTGCATGGAAAAAAAATTAATCAGAAATTACCTTAAGCTGTAAATTTACCAAAAGGTGTGCCAACCCCTGGACGGAAATGCAACACTAGGTGCCCCAATCCTGGGCAGAAAGGGCACTAAGAGCAGTGGAATGAAAATATTAATATAAGTAAACTAAAAACAGCTCTTCTTGAAGACAAACGTGGTAGTTATGTGATATTAACATGGAAACCCTGAGCACAAATCAGAAAAAAGCATGAACTGGACTTTTTCAAGCTTACCTGCCAACTTCTTCACCTACTGTTCCTTTGGGAATTAAATATCAGCAAGCTATTTATTCACTATTTAAAATCACACCAATCCGCAGATACATCAGAATGTGCGAAGTACAAAAACGAATCAGTGCGACGTCACATGAGATTGGCCTCCGGATTAAACACTGCGCGCAATTGCACCACAAATGTCTTACCTCAGTTACATTTGTCACTGTAACCTCAAATTTAGACTTTAGGCGCTGGAATTTCTGTAACTGGAATTTTTCCTTTGGATGTTCTGAGGAACGCCCATCACGATTTGTGACATTTAATACGCGCTAGTGTCTATCGATACAAATCGACAGCCCTGCTTTGGAGAAAAAAATAGAAACAAAAATTAAGCAATATATATTCTGAAAATGTTCTAAATTGAACAACCGAACCCAACTTACCCGAACCTAATGTCAGCTGCTTTTGAAGGAAAATTTCCGATTTTATTTTATTTTTGAAAATGATTGAACAATTTTTCCAAGGTAAACAACTAGACTAGCCTAACCTAGCCAAATCGGTATTATTGTGCTTTAAGTTGGTAACAAGACAAGTTTGTACACACATTTGCCTCCATATAGCAAGCAAATGGAAAGGTTTGGTTAAGTTAGGTTAGTTTAGGTTTTTCAAGTTGAAAAACTTTTTTAAAAATTCCAAAAAAGTTACCCCAAAAATTGCCAATTATTTGGTAACCTTGCGGTCTAAGGTGTTCTTTTTTTCCTTTAAAACAAAAAAAATATGCAGAATACCATGTTTATGAAGGTGACTATGATGATTGGACCCACTTATTTTATGTGCTTACTTTTCAGGTTGTGAGCAAAATAATGCCAAAAAGGCTTTGAGTTCGGTAACATAGCATAAACATAAATGTTTTTTTTTAATGCAACAAAACCTAACCTAGCCTACCCTAACCTATCTTTTGAGAACAAAAAATTAAGCTAAATTAAAATGTCACTTAATTTATGTTCTGAAAATTCCCAACCTTAAAAAAGAAACCTAACCGAGCCCAACCTAATCTAAGCTGATTTTGAATACAAAATTATATTTTTTTTGTGAACATGGTTGTAAATTTTTTCGGAAACTTTTGGGTATTATTGTGCTTTAAGGTGGGAACAAGAAAAGTTGTATGGGCGCTGTATGACCAACGCAGTCAATGCGGCCGTAAACCCAAATAACCAACCAACCAACCCAGAAAGATGTAAGCTGTACTTCTGTGGGGTGGCTGAACGCACACTCCACACTGTCTCGATGGCATGTTGCCAGAAACTTGTGCGTGTCGAATATTGCTTGTATTTGCAGAGAGAAGATCCAAGTGAGAGATTCCAAGTGAGAGCATCGCGGAAAGGCGGTAGACTATATAGTGTCACATACAAACGCATTAGTATTGCGGCCGCGTCGGCGTCACGCTTCCCAACAGCTGTGTTAGTTTTCTCCTGCGCATGCGTCAACTCGCCGCTAGCTACGGCGAGGGGGCGGTGAGTAATGACGCGTTGCGTGTCGCCCCGACGGGGCGAATGTGGAGCGGCGTTTGGGCCATGACGGCAATGTGGCGCAGCGTTTGGGCTTTGACTGTAAACGTGGCGCACTGCTTTGGCCATCACTCTTAGCTCGCCGAACCCGCTGTTGCGGCCCGCTACAGGTACCCCCCGCCCAGACACGGCGCCGGCAAAGGTGACGTGGCGAACAACATACCGCGCAGGGGTGATCACTGCACGGCCGGAGCGAGTGCGAAGGGCGGGCCACAGCGCTGGTCCGACGGTTGATGACGGCGGTGGTGGCGGTGGTGATCCAAGTAGGCTGGTTTGACGAGATGTCAGCCAGTGAGTTGGCTGAGGTTGCCGTCAGCCAGTGGGTCGGCTGAGGTTGCTGAGGCAGCCAGTGGGTCGGCTGAGGTCGCTGAGGTTGATGTAACGTCAGCCAGGACGTTAGACGATGAGACGTCAGCCAGTGGGTCGGCTGAAGTTGCCGTCAGCCAGTGGGTCGGCTGAGGTTGCTGAGGCAGCCAGTGGGTCAGCAGATGAGACGTCAGCCAGTGGGTCGGCTGAAGTTGCAGTCAGCCCGTGGGTCGGCTGAGGTTGCTGAGGCAGCCAGTGGGTCGGCAGATGAGACGTCAGCCAGTGGGTCGGCTGAAGTTGCCGTCAGCCAGTGGGTCGGCTGAGGTTGCTGAGGAAGCCAGGGGGTCGGCTGAGGTTGCTGAGGCAGCCAGTGGGTCGGCTGAGGTTGCTGCGGCAGCCAGTGGGTCGGCTGAGGTTGCTGAGGTTGATGTAACGTCAGCCAGGACGTTAGATGATGAGCCGGTTGATGAGGCGTCAGCCAGTGGGTCGGCTGAAGTTGCTGTGACGTCAGCCAGTCAGTCGGCTGTGACGTCGCGAAGTCAGGCGACGTGCTGGCGGATGATGCAGCGTCGACTTCGGTGAGCAGGGGGATGTGACGTCAGCCAGTGGGTCGGCTGACGCAGCGACGTCAGCCACTGAGTCGGCTAACGCCGCGAAGTCGACGTTGGTGAGCCGGCAGATGCCGTGACGTCAGCCAGGACGTCAGACGGCGTGCTGGCGGATGATGCGGTGTCAGCAGCGAGTCGGCTGACACCGCATGGTGGCGAAGGCCGGCTGGGCGTGCGCAGATGCGGCGACGCAGCGGCGAGACGAACGTCGGTGGTCCCTCGGTGTCCGGGCGGCGCCATTAGGCCTCCGGCGAGAGGGAGAGAGGCAGAAAGAGGGCCAGGACCGGGTGGGGGCGTGCGGAAAGCAGAGAGAGTTGCGCGTTGGCTCCCCACATCACGTCGGGACGGCTTGAATCACGTCAGGACGGCTTGAATCGCGTCGGGACGGCTTGAATCACGTCGGGACGGCTTGAATCGCGTCGGGACGGCTTGAATCGCGTCGGGACGGCTTGAATCATGTCGGGACGGCTTGAATCATGTCGGGACGGCTTGAATCACGTCGGGACGGCTTGCATCACGTCGGGACGGCTGGAATCACGTCGGGACGGCTTGAATCGCTCCGGGACGGCTTGAATCACGTCGGAACGACTGGAATCACGTCGGGACGGCTTGAATCACGTCGGGACGACTGGAATCACGTCGGGACGTCTTGAGTCGCGTCGGGACGGCTTGAATCACTTCGGGACGGCTTGAATCACGTCGGGGTCACCAATTGTGGAGTGGCTGAACGCACACTCCACACTGTCTCGATGGCATGTTGCCAGAAACTTGTGCGTGTCGAATATTGCTTGTATTTGCAGAGAGAAGATCCAAGTGCGAGATTCCAAGAGCATGGAAAGGCGGTAGACTATATAGTGTCACATACAAACGCATTAGTATTGCGGCCGCGTCGGCGTCACACTTCCCAACAGCTGTGTTAGTTTTCTCCTGCGCATGCGTCAACTCGCCGCTAGCTACGGCGAGGGGGCGGTGAGTAATGACGCGTTGCGCGTCGCTACGACGGGGCGAATGTGGAGCGGCGTTTGGGCCATGACGGCAATGTGGCGCAACATTTGGGCCTTGACTGTAAACGTGGCGCACTGCTTTGGCCATCACTCTTAGCTCGCCGAACCCGCTGTTGTGTTACATTTTTCAGCAAAATGTGGAGAGTCAGTCCACTATCTAATCCAAATCTGTTTCTATTCAGTACAAAATGTGCTGGTTAACATCAATGTTTCTACTTAGCATGGGGTTTTTCATTTTTTCCCTTTAGCTTCCTTATCAGCATAAAATAGCATAGGTTATTGGGGGGGGGGCCAAATCAACATTGGGGGGCAAGATCAACATTGGTGGGGCCATAGCCCCCACAAAAGGATACAAATCGACGCCCCTGCATACATGCATGATTTTGCACTTATCAAAATTTAATTTCATCTGCCATTTTTGGACCACTTCACAAGCTCTTCTAAGTCTTTCTGTAGCATGTACCTAGGTGCCTAGGTACCAGGTAAATATCAAGCTGATAGTGTGATGAGTGGGCTGTTGAGGTTAATTATAGTTTGTATATCCACACTCTCAATTATAACTGATTGTTGTTCACGGGACTGGAGTGTATGCAAGTTTGACAATGACAATTGGTTTTTGTGCACACCATTTGGAATTTTGTAGCAAAAGGTGGAGAGTCAGTCCACTATCTAACCCAAATCTGTTTTTTTCATTACAAAATGTGCTGGTTAACATCAACTGCATTTTCTATGTACCTAGCATGGTGTTTTCCTTCTTTTTTCCTACAACTTTTTTATCAGCATAAAAATAGCATATGTTATTGGGGAGGCCCAAATCAACATTGGTGGGGCCCTGGCCCCCACAAAAGGATACAAATCGACGCCCCTACCTGCACATCCTTACGTCAGGTGCTTTGCACACAAACTAGTTTATGATGGAATGCACCAGCGTGGTACTGGTGTAAACTGCCTCTTCCCGGCGCTGAAGGGGCGCCAGCTTCCATGGGGCGGGAGCACATACTCCCAGTTCCCCTCTCCAGATATGCCACTGATAATTGCATCACATCAAACCTTTAAGACGAACCTGAATAAATATCTGCAAAATCCTGCAGTTCAGTCATGCATGCCATTGGAATCCTGCAGGACAGTCATGCACGCAGGGACGTCGATTTGTATCCTTTTGTGGGAGCCACGGCCCCACCAATGTTGATCTTGACCCCTCCAATGTTGATTTGGGCCCTCCCAATAACCTATGGTATTTTTATGCTGGAAAAAATAGTTGAAGGAAAAAAAGAAGGAAAACACCATGCACATAGAAAATGTAGATGTTAACCAGCACATTTTATACTGAAAAGAAACAGATTTGGATTAGATAGTGGACTGACTCTCCACCTTTTGCTACACAATTCAAAATTGTGTCCCAAAAAAACAAAATAGTTGGATTTCCCTCCACCGTGGAAGGACAACTTGATGCTGATGGATGGATGGATGGATGCTGAAGGATGCTGGTGCATTTTAACACGCGCCCTGGAGGGCCTCTGAAAATTACGCGCACTGGAGGGGGAGAGGGGGGGGGCGGATTCCGCACCCCCCCTAAGATCTCGGCTCCTAGTGAAGCTAGAGCAACGAAATTCTCAGGGTAAATGGGTACGGTAGTGAACTCTATTATGTGCAAATTTCATGACTTTAGGTCAATATCTTCGAGGTCAAATGAGGTCAAAGTTGCAAAATTGTCTGGTATTGCGTGGCTTGGCTTGTCATCGTTATGGATCGCTGTGATTGTATTTAAATGCTCCAAAATGGGCATCAATGATGTTTTGGACATTACTAATGATGCAATGCAGATGCTGGACCCAACATTTGACCTCAGGTCACCTATATAGCACCACTTTATCAGGTCAGTTACCTGTTCCAGTTACCGAAACCAGTCCACCCGACTGCTCCGTCGGGCAGCTCGGAGCAATCGGCTTCGTGAAGAAAGGAGTGAAGTACATGAATGAAGTATGGAAACGCAATGACAAACAGTACAAATGACAAACAGTAGTGCATTTATGACAGCATTCCAGTTGATCAAGTTTGGTTCCATTAACCTGTCATGAACTTGACCTGACTTGACCTCGGTGACCTAACATGATCTTGAAACTATATAGCATATCAATATACATCAAACAAGTCGCTAGTGTTGCCAAGAACACTTCCCTTCTGCGAATATACGGGAAGCGCATCAGCGCTGATTTTTGTGGTCTGGCGCTCGAAAATGTTTTGACTTTAGCGGCCCCTAACTTGAAAAATGTTCGGCCGATTTCCATTTTTCTTTTTTAAACGACGCGCCGGTCATTTCTAAGCAGGTACGCAGAAAATCTCGTATATCGACCGGTAAAATCTGCAGTTATTTACGAAAAACCGGAGGGGTGGGCGGATTTCGCCCCCCCCCCTCCAGTGCGCGTGTTAAACCAGATTGTCTGAAAAAAAATGATCAGCCACAAAACAACAATTGCATTATCATACTGATGTTTGTATACACCACCAATGGTATAACCACATGCATATGGAGCTTGAACAGGATTCACGCTCCATTCTCAATGTCCAGTCATTGTCAAACCTGGATACAATCTAGTCCGGTGAACAACAATCACAGTTATCATTGAAATTGTGGATATACAAACTATAATTATCTTCAACAGCTCACCCATCACAGTATCAGCTTGATATTTACCTGGTACCTACCTACCTACCTACCTACATGCCCAGTGACACTGTGCATGCATTAAATATTGATACGGGGAAACCCCAGTGGCGTCGCCACGAAGTTCTTCCACGGGGGGGGCAAGGTCGGAAGGGGGCCTCCTGTTCCCCGAAAGGGGGCCTCCATTGTGTTAGGGTCTCATATTGTTTTCAGGCTCTTACTATGGTTCGAGAATGGGGAACATGATTTGATGTTGGTGTTTTTTGTTTGTTCTTGGCATGGTGCATCATTTACTCAAAACGCAATAGCACTAATCATTTTCGCTGAAAACTGGGTCATACCAGGGTATAAATAAGTAATATTTGAATAAATACATAAGTGCAAAAACAAACCAACGTCTCAATGCTTTCTCGAATCTTCCCGCTGGCCTCTAGATTGCAGCGAGCTGGCGGGGCTCGTGCTAAGCATATCTTACAGATATCTGCCATTGATCAACCCACTTTTAAGTCCTCCAAGTCTAACTGAATATAGCTAGATTCATCGCTACCGTTATTTATTCCCACCAGCTTGATGTCATAAGCAAAGCTTGAACGATTATTGCTCAGTCATAGGACGACAACTTCGCGAAGGTGACAACGAGAAGTGGATTGCATTGGTTTTCTCAGCGCCATCTTAGGAATTTGTTTATTTTTATAACATTTGGTGCTGGCTGCAAGGCAACTGTCACACGAGCTAAAATATATCCTCAGCGAATAAATTCACGGCAAGAACAAGCATTGAACAGCAATGCATAAATGACAATGCAACAATGCAACAATGTCAGTGCATACATAATCCGAATCTTCAAATTCCACGCCGTTACGCCCATCGTTTTCGCTGTGCTGTACCGTTTTGTAAATGACTGAGAAGGTATGGAAGGTGGGAAGCTCTAATCATGCAGGCTGTAATAATAGAAAAGAAGTTTGTTGGAAGAAAATGCATTTAAAAACATCATTCATCCCATTTTATATGGGGCACGGATGTTGTATTGTATGCATGTGAGGGGTAATTTGTCCCCTCAATGTTGGTTTTGCTCCATGGGCGTATGTTTCTGAAAATTATTGAGGGACCAGTGGAGTACCTATATTTGCGTCAAGCAGGAGGGGCAAACGGATTTGCAGGGGAGGGGGAGGCACCTACGCCCATTAAAAAGTCCTTGGATTTCGACGGCTATTTTGTCAAAGGGGACATTTCGAAATAATACAATTAGTTATCAACTAAATTGTCCTGTGGAGGGGCCTAATCTAACACTATAGTTTCTGGTTGGTCGGATTTCAACCCTAACTCCACCACCCAGTTCTGAGGTGTTTTTTTGGTACCTTGATAAGTTACTTCACACTGCTGAAATTACACCTATACCACAAAACCTGATCGGTATCCCAAAAATTCAAGCTGGAGTCCTCCAAAAAAGGAGAGATTCCAACAAATAAATGTCCGGATCAGGAAAATGGCTCTGGAGCACCGAACATTTATTTTCCAGATGCCTTCAAAAATTGCGTATGGCACCGAAAAGCATGCCGGATCTCGAAAAATCGAGGTTGGATGCAAAAACATGGCGGCAGAGGCTCGAAAAATCAGGCCGGGATTCGGACATAAAAACCCAGAAAAGATCCACAAAAAATCGCGTTGAGCACAGAAAGCTGGCGTTGGGTCTCCGGAACCACGCGCCTGAGCGCGATAAGTCGCGCTGGGACCCAGAAAAATCACACCGAAGCCCCAAAATCGTACTGGGCCCCACAAATGTGCGTCAGAAGCCCCAAATATACACAGCGGAACCCTAAGAGTACAACGGTGCCCGAAAATGCAACTAACCCTCCGAAGCGCACCGAGTCTCCCAAAAAGCGATAGGGCCTTAAAACATGCGTTGCAGCCCTAAATAAACATACCGGGAGCTCTAAAAAAAACACACTACAAGCTCGCAAGGCGCACAGGGGCCATGAGAACGCACAAGGGCCTGAAAAAGAGGCTGGGCCACAAAAGACAACATGGTTCCAAAACGTACAAAACGACCGGGAGCTAAATAAACACATCAGGATCTTCGAAAACGCCCTGCCACGTAAAACATACTCGGTGCACAAAAAAAACAACAAAGCCCTAAAACGAGCAGTGTTTCGAAGATGTATCAGGCCCACAACTTCAATTTAAAATGTATTACCCACCACTTTAAAATACAAAATTTCACAATTTCAGGCATTCCAGTTCATAGCACCCGATCGCCACGACGGCAACATCAGTGCACGCGCACACCCATCTTTCGTATTCGGTGCATTCGCCACACTTCGTGCGATGCTACGGCCCCTGCGAGGCCTTCTGCGTTTTGCTAATTGCTGCCACATGATACACTTGCGCCATATTTGACGTGATGGAATGCTTCGTATGGGCGTTCGCTGCGAAAAGTCGATTGATTAAATTCGATCATTAGTTTCCTACTTCCCACGTTTTCTGGTAGTTATGAAATGCGGTTTCCGCTGAGGTTTGATGCACTTCATATCTTTGGTGCTATCCTCCCAGATTGGCTACCGAACCGAGCCCTGCCTCAGCATTCTTTTTTGGACCCATTGCGTCTTTCTTGCTCTATGATTGTGTATTATGGCTCCAATCCATTTTTGTTACGGGCCTAAAACATTTTCGAACCCCTTCTCGTTTTAGGGTTTGTTGCATTTTTGCGCACCGAGGATTTTTTTTACGCGTCAGGGCGTTTTCGAAGACCCCGATGTGTTTATTTAGCGCCCGGTCTTTTTGTTTGTTCTGGAACCATGTTGCATTTTGCGGCCTCAACCACTTTTTGCAGGCGCTTGTGCGTTATCATGACCCCTGTGTGCCTTGAGAACTTCCGGTGTATTTTTTAGACCTCCCGATATGTATATTTATGGCTGCAACGCATGTGTTAAGGCCCTGTCGCTTTTTGTGAGACTCTGTGCGCTTTGGAGGGCCAGTTGTATTTTCGGCCCCCGTTGTGCTCTTAGGGTCCCGATGTGTCTATTTTGGGCTTCTGACGCACAGTTGTGGGGCCCCAGTACAATTTTGGGGCTTCGGTACGATGTTTCTAGGTCCCAGAGAGGCTTATCGCGCCCAGGCGCGTGGTTCTGGAGACCCAACCCCAGTTTTCTGGGCTCAATACGATTTTTGTGAAGCCTTTCTGATTTTTAAAAAGTCCGAATCCCGGCCTCATTTCTCGAGCCCTTGGCGCCATGTTTTTGTATCTCACCTCGATTGTTCGAGATCCGGTTTGTTTTTCGGTGCCGTACACAATTTGTGAAGGCATCTGGTAATATGTTCGGTGCTCCAGAGCCATTTTTTTAACCTGGGCATTTAGTTGTTGGAATCCCTCCTTATTTTGGAGGGCTCCAGCTTCATTTTTCTCGGATACCGATCCGGTGTTTGTGGTTACACTGTGCTTACGTGTGGCCCTAGACGCCAATTTTTGAGAGCCTCGACGGGACTACCGATGGGAATTGTGGGTCCCGAGGGCGATATTTGAGGTGCCTGGTTCGAGTTTGTGGGACGCGTTGTATTTAGCTGTGGCCCCAACGCGATTTTGACGGTTCCTGTTGCAATTTTTAGGGCCTCGGAGCGAGTTTTCCGGGGCTCGCCGTATTTATTTCGAGACCCATACGCGAATTCTGGTGGACCGACGCGAATTTTGGTGGTCCCAGCGCGATTTTTGAGGCCCCGGCACGATTCTTGGGAGCTTATCCCTCTCAGGATGGAGGGGCATTTGCCCCTTTGATATAGCACTGCGGCCACTGAAGGAGTTTTTTTTTGTCCGAGAGTGACATTCCGACTAAGGATTGATTTTTGGGGCAGCTGGAACTTTTGGGGCCCCGGTGCAACCTTCTGGGCCTCCAGTGTGATTTTCAAGTGCTGCGACGCGACTTTTTTAGTGCAATGTGATCTTTTGGGCCCCGACGTCATTTTCTTGGATCCCTAGCGCGAGCTATAGCGGCCTCGACACTTGTTGAGGGTCCAATGCGCTTTGGGGGCTTTTGGCGTCATTGTTGGGCCCCCAAAGTGATTATCCATGTCCGGATTGTTTTTCGTTGCTCCGGCTTCATTTGTTTTGGTCCCAATCAGACTGTTGGGGCACGGTACGACCTGTCGTGCCCCTGGCATGATTGTCGTGGTCCGGGCGTGAATTTTTTGTACCCCAGGCTCAGCATAATTTGCGGGGGCCCCGCCGGATCTTTTGGGGCCCATATCGTGATTTTAAAGTACCCAGACACGACTCCTACTATATCTTAATGGTTTCTTCTTGCAAATTGTAGGCCTCCTGTCGCGTCTTAAGGGTCTCGTCTCATTTCCTAGAGCCTTTTTACTGGTTTTCGACGTCTCCTTGTGTGTCCTACCCTCCTCCATATTCAATGGTCCTCCTCTCCCGTCTTGGAGGGCTTCCTCTTGCATTCTGGGGACCCTTTAACAAGGCATGGGGCTTCCTCTCATCTTCGAGGGGCATTCTCTGCCAAATTAGGGGACTCCTGCCACGCCTCGTGGGCCTCCTCCTTTATCATGGCAAAGCCTTACCCGTTTTGAGGGATCTTCAATTTTGGAAACCTCACCTCTTCCATACCTGCTACCACTCCCATCTTAAGGGCCTCCTCTCATTTCCTGGGAACTCTTTCCGGTTTTCGGGGTCTCATTTGGTCCTGGAGACCTACTCCTTCTTGAGGGACTCCTCTCGAGTCCGGCAGATGCCTCATTTCTCTTCTAGAGGCCTTCTTTTTCAAATTAGGGGCCTCCTCTCACGTCTTGGGGCCTCCTGCTCTGCGTGTGGATTCGATCTTTACCCATCTTAGGGGTGGTCTCTTATCTCCTGGTGGACTCCTCTTCTCTCCCAGGCGCCTCCTCTGCCAAATTACTGGCAACCTTTCCTATCTTAGTGGCCTTGTTATTTCCCGGGAACCTTCTTAGCCGTCTTCGAGCCTTCTTTTCCGCCTGGGAGCCATTTCTCTTATCCAATGGCCTATCTCTCATATTTTAGGGGCCTCCTCGTTCATCATGGGGTCTCATTTCCAATCTTGTGTCGTTCTCTTCCCAATTAGGTGCCTCTTGCCACGTCTCTGGATCGTCCTTTTCTATTTCGGTGGAACCTCACCTGTTTGGGGCCTGCTTTTGCGTCTCCGAAACCTCATCTCATATCCAATGGCTTCCTTTTCCGTCTAAGGGCCTCCTCTCATATTCTGTGGCCTCCTTTCCAATCCTGGTTTCCTCCGTGCCATTTTTGACACTCTCTTGATTTCTGGGGACTACTACCCTCTCCTAGGTGACTCCTTTTTTAAATTAGGGGCCTCCTCTCACGTCATGGGGGCCTCCTTATCTGTGTTTGGAGCCTCATTATCCTCTTAGCAGGGTGCTTTTACGCCCTAGTCCTAGATTTTCTCTTCCTAGATTTTCTCTTCCTCTTCCAAAATATGGGCCTCATCTGGCTGGTCTCGGTGGCCTTCTCTCATTCCTGCGGAGACCTTTTTACCCGTCTTGGGGCCCCTATTGCGTCCGGAGAAATCTCCCCTATCATGTCTTCATTTTATATTGCAGGGGCATCCTCTTCCGTCTTGGGGGCCTCGTTTTCCAAATTAAGACTATCCTGCCCCCCATCGGAAGCCTTTTCGTCTAACCTGGGTGGCTTCTTGCCCGTATCGGTGGCATCCTTTCCGTCCTGAGGGCCTCCTTTTCGTCCTGGGGACCTCCTTTTCGTCCTGGGGGCCCCTTTTCGTCCTGGGGGCCTCCTCCCAATCTCTGTTCTACGTCTTGGGGCCTCCTTTTCGTCCTGGGGGCCTCCTCCCAATCTTTGTTCTACGTCTTGGGGCCTCCTTTGCGTCCTGGGGGCATCCTTTTCGTCCTGGGGGCCTCCTTTTCGTCCTGGGGCCCACCTCCCAATCTCTGTTCTACGTCTTGGGGCCTCCTTTTCGTCCTGGGGGCCTCCTCCCAATCTCTGTTCTACGTCTTGGGGGCTCCTTTTCGTCCTTGGGTGCATCTTTTCGTTCTGGGGGCCTCCTTTTCGTCCTGGGAGCCTCATTTTAGTCCTGGGGGCCTCCTCCCAATCTCTGTTCTACGTCTTAGGGGCCTCCTTTTCGTCCTTAGGTGCATCCTTTTCGTTCTGGGGGGCCTCTTTTTTCTTCCTGGGGCCTCCTTTTAGTCCTGCGAACCTCCTCCCAATCTCTGTTCTACGTCTTGGGTGCTTCCTTTGCGTCCTGGGGGCATCCTTTTCGTCCTGGGGGCCTCCTGTTTGTCCTGGGGGCCACCTCAAATCTCTGTTCTACATCTTAGGGGCCTCCTTTTCTTCCTGGGTGCCTCCTTTTCGTCCTGGGGGCCTCCTTTTCGTCATGGGGGCCACCCCCAATCTCTGTTCTACGTCTTAGAACAGAGATTCCTTTTCGTCCTGGGGGCCTCCTCCCAATCTCTGTTCTACGTCTTGGGTGCTTCCTTTGCGTCCTGGGGGCATCCTTTTCGTCCTGGGGGCCTCCTTTTCGTCCTGGGGGGCCACCTCACAATCTCTGTTCTACGTCTTGGGGCCTCCTTTTCGTCCTGGGGGCATCCTTTTCGTCCTGGGTGCCCCCTTTTCGTCCTGGGGGCCTCATCCAAATCTCTGTTTTACGTCTTGGGGCTTCCTTTTCGTCCTGGGGACCTCCTTTTCGTCCTGGGGGCCTCCTCCAAATCTCTGTTCTGCGTCTTGGGGCTTCCTTTTCGTCCTGGGGACCTCCTTTTCGTCCTGGGGGCCCCCTTTTCGTCCTGGGGGCCTCCTCCCAATCTCTGTTCTAAGTCTTGGGGCCTCCTTTTCGTCCTGGGGGCCTCCTCCCAATCTTTGTTCTACGTCTTGGGGCCTCCTTTGCGTCCTGGGGGCATCCTTTTCGTCCTGGGGGCCTCCTTTTCGTCTTGGGGCCCACCTCCCAATCTCTGTTCTACGTCTTGGGGCCTCCTTTTCGTCCTGGGGGCCTCCTCCCAATCTCTGTTCTACGTCTTGTGGGCGCCTTTTCGTCCTTGGGTGCATATTTTCGTTCTGGGGGCCTCCTTTTCGTCTTGGGAGCCTCCTTTTAGTCCTGGGGGCCTCCTCCCAATCTCTGTTCTGCGTCTTGGGGCTTCCTTTTCGTCCTGGGGACCTTCTTTTCGTCCTGGGGGCCCCCTTTTCGTCCTGGGGGCCTCCTCCCAATCTCTGTTCTACGTCTTGGGGCCTCCTTTTCGTCCTGGGGGCCTCCTCCCAATATTTGTTCTACGTCTTGGGGCCTCCTTTGTGTCCTGGGGGCATCCTTTTCGTCCTGGGGGCCTCCTTTTCGTTCTGGGGCCCACCTCCCAATCTCTGTTCTACGTCTTGGGGCCTCCCTTTTTCGTCCTGGGGGGCCTTCTTTTCGTCCTGGGGCATCCTTTTCGTCCTGGGTGCCCCCTTTTCGTCCTGGGGGCCTCCTCCAAATCTCTGCTCTGCGTCTTGGGGCTTCCTTTTCGTCCTGGGGACCTCCTTTTCGTCCTGGAGGCCCCCTTTTCGTCCTGGGGGCCTCCTCCCAATCTCTGTTCTACGTCTTGGGGCCTCCTTTTCGTCCTGGGGGCCTCCTCCCAATCTTTGTTCTACGTCTTGGGGCCTCCTTTGCGTCCTGGGGGCATCCTTTTCGTCCTGGGGGCCTGCTTTTCGTCCTGGGGCCCACCTCCCAATCTCTGTTCTACGTCTTGGGGCCTCCTTTTCGTCCTGGGGGCCTCCTCCCAATCTCTGTTCTACGTCTTGGGGGCTCCTCTTCGTCCTTGGGTGCATCTTTTCGTTCTGGGGGCCTCCTTTTCGTCCTGGGAGCCTCCTTTTAGTCCTGGGGGCCTCCTCCCAATCTCTGTTCTACGTCTTGGGGGCCTCCTTTGCGTCATGGGGGCATCCTTTTCGTCCTGGGGGCCTTCTTTAGTCCTGGGGGGCCTCCTTTTCGTCCTGGGGACCTCCTTTTCGTCTTGGGGGCCTCCTTTTCGTCATGAGGGCCACCTCGCAACCTCTGTTCTACGTCTTACGGGCCTCCTTTTCGTCTTGGGGGCCTCATTTTCGTTCTGGGTGCCTCCTTTTCGTCCTGGGGGCCTCCTTTTCGTCCCGGGGACCTCATCCCAATCTATGTTCTACGTCTTGGGAGCCTCCTTTTTGTCCTTGGGTGCATCCCTTTCGTTCTGGGGGCCTCCTTTTCGTCCTGGGGACCTCCTTTTAGTCATGGGGCCTCCTCCCAATCTCTGTTCTACGTCTTGGGGGCCTCCTTTGCGTCCTGGGGGCATCCTTTTCGTCCTGGGGGCCTCTTTTTCGTCCTGGGGCCCACCTCCCAATCTTTGTTCTACGTCTTAGGGGACTCCTTTTCGTCCTGGGGGCCTCCTTTTCGTCCTGGCGACCTCATCCCAATCTCTGTTCTACGTCTTGGGGGCCCCTCCTTTTTGTCCTTGGGTGCATTCCTTTCGTCCTGGGGGCCTCCTTTTCGTCCTGGGGGCCCCCTCCCAATCTCTGCTCTACGTCTTGGGGGCCTCCTTTTTGTCCTTGGATGCATTCCTTTCGTCATGGGGGCCTCCTTGTCGTCCTGGGGGGGGCCTTCTCCCAACCTCTGTTCTACGTATTGGGGCCTCTTTTTCGTCCTGGGGCCTCCTTTTCTTCCTGGGGGCCTCCTCCGAATCTCTATTCTACGTCTTGGGGCCTCCTTTTCGTCATGGGGGCCTCCTTTTCGTCATAGGGGCCTCCTTTTCGTCATGGGGCCTCCTTTTCGTCCTGGGGGCCTCCTTCCAATCTCTGTTCTACGTCTTAGGAGCCTCCTTTTCGTCCTGGGGGCCTCCTTTTCGTCCTGGGGACCTCATCCCAATCTCTGTTCTACGTCTTGGGGTGCCTCCTTTTTTGTCCTTGGGTGCATTCCTTTCGTCCTGGGGGCCTCCTTTTCGTCCTCGGGGCCTCCTCCCAAACTCTGTTCAACGTATTGCGGCCTCCTTTTCGTCCTGGGGCCTCCTTTTCGTCCTGGGGGCCTCCTTTTCGTCCTGGGGGCCTCCTTTTCTTCCTGGGGGCCTCCTCCTAATCTCTGTTCTACGTCTTGGGGCCTCCTTTTCGTCATGGGTGCCTCCTTTTCGTCATAGGGGCCTCCTTTTCGTCATGGGGCCTCCTTTTCGTCCTGGTGGCATCCTTCCAATCTCTGTTCTACGTCTCTTATAGAGACCTGATTATATTTCCTGGGGGCCTCGTCAGTCTTGAGGCCTCATTGACAGTATGATCTTCTGTCCCGTCGGCCTCCTTGCTCACCTTTTTTGCTGTGCATTTGCGGGTGGGGGGCCTCCTCAAATTTCAGGGGGAGGGGGCGCCCCCCAGTTTCACGGCAGGGGGGCGATTTCCCCCTGCCCCCCCTGTGGCGACGCCCTTGGGAAACCCAGTCTCAAACTGAACCAACGAGTGCCATGTGTGAGCCAATCTGCCAGCTTATGATACCATGAAAGACAAAACTCAGCAATAAGCTGCATGGATACTGCATTATAATTGATATTCCTAAAGAGAATAATTATGGCTCACATGACTTCCAAAGCAAACCTTAAAAGGTACACCGAAGTTCGCCGTCAAGCCTTGGTGACGTCAAAGCTTTTTCCGCATTGCAGAATTGGTAGCATCAGGCATGTTTCAATTTAGCTGCGCATGGGTGGGGGGTAGTTCTTTTTTGGGCGTGCCGGATCATAAAGGTCATTTGCGCCGCCTTTAAAGCGAGTACGTTACATGTCTGTCTATAAAAGCGAGTGTTTGCGATCAAGGTGCAGCCAGGTGGACATTTACGTTAAGGGAATTTTACGTGATAGTTTGTGTGATATTTTAGGTGCTGAAGGCGGAGGCTGGGTTGGTGACATCTCCCTGATGTCTAAATGGTTTTAATTTTACCTTACACCTCCACAAAATAATTTGTGGTTTGGGTGGGGGCGGGGCTACGCATGAAACATTCGAAGTTTATGCTTTGCCCATATATGTTTTACATGTTATGTAATTTTTTCTCGACAAAATGGAGGACTACCCTGTATTTGTATTTTGCATTCTGGCGCAGCTAGGCATAGTCTGAGAATGCTTTCATTGATGCGTTTGAGTGAGGAAAGACAATATCACCCAACAATAACCAGTAATTAGCAGCAGTATGGTAATTACGTGTTTGAAGTTGCAAATTTCCTGTCTCCCTCCTTGGAAAATAGAATTTGGTATAGCGGCCACCGGTCGTGATGTCTGTTCTTCATCAGAGCATCCAAAACCGTAGCATCGAAAGATGAAAAGCCAAAGTAAAAAATCCTAGAATCTCAAACTAGCGATTGTCGTCGACAAATATGACGGAGGTGAGACATTTGTGGTGCAATTGCGCGCGATGTTTAATCCGGTGGCCAAACTCATGTGGCGTCGCGCTGCTTCATTTTTATACTTCACACCCGATGTGGTGTGAAATCACACCAGATTGGTGTGATTTTAGGCAGTGAATTCTTCCTGATATTTAATTCCCAAAGAAACAATAGAGGAAGAAGTTGGCAAAGCTTGAACAAGTCCAGTCCATGCCTTTTTCTGATTTCTGCACGGTGTTTCTATATTAATGCCAGATACCTAACTACCTACCTACCTACCATATTTTAGTATTATTGTGCTTTAAGGTGGTAACAAGACAAGTTTTTACATACATTTTCCTCCATAGAGCAAACGAATAGGTTAGTTTTGGTAGTACATTTTTGTTTAAGGTCGTTTTATGAATTCTTGGAATTTATCATTCGAATGCAATGTTTTTGAATGTGACTAAGCTGACGGGACCATTCATTTTCTGTGCAAATGCTTACTTTTCAGGTTGTGAGCAAAATATCAACAAAAAAGAGGCTTTGAGTCAGGTAACATAGCATAAAAAGAAATGTATAACTTAAAAAATCAGCATAACCAAACCTAACCTAGCCTAACCTCCCTTTGGAGAAAAAAAAATCCAAAAATCAAAATAGAAGAAGCTAAAGCATTTTATTTTCTGAAGATTTTCAAAATTTAAAAACGTAACCCAACCTAACCTAACCTAACATGAGTTGTTCTTGAAGAAAACAAATATTCGTAAATATGTAGTTGAAGGTGTTTTTTTTTTCTTCAAAATACCATGTTCATGAAGGTGACTAAGATGAGGGGACCACTTATTTTCTGTGCAATCGCTTTTTTATTGTAAAAAATTGACAAATTTCCGAACTGAAAAATCCTAAACGAACCTAACCTAACCGAACCTAACCCATTTGTTTGCTTTATGGAAACAAATGTGTGCAAAAACTTGTCTTGTTACCACCTTAAACCACAAAAATACCGGTTTGGTTGAGTTACGCTAGCTTAGCTTATTAAGTTCGATTTTTTTTTTATTCAAAGTTTTTGGTAAAAATCATAAATTTTTCCTTCAAAAGCAGCTGACGTTAGGTTAGGCTAGGTCTGGTTCGGTTTTCTAATTTAGAAAGTTTTCAGATAATATATTGCTTAAAATTGTTTTCTTTTTTCTCCAAAGGGAGGTTAGGATATGCCAGATTAGGTTATGTTTGTTATGGTTATTAGGTTATCGTATGGATTCACTAATGAGTCAATCCATACCATTCCCACTGGGGTATAAAAGCTCCATCATAACCTTACGTGTAACGTATATCACAAGAACCCATCTCGATTCTACTGCTCACTTAGGACACTATAGAAGCCAATTAATGAAAGTGTTACTTCATTACCTGCATTGTTAATGTAAACAGAAAGAAGTCCGTTGAACCATATGTAATGTCCTTCACAGTGCTGCTCCATCCACCTCCAACTCCAACCCTGACTAAACTTCAGGAGCGCGTCCATCTCCAAAGCAGCCTGCGGAACAAGGTATGCATTGCAGCAAGAGTACTATGATCTGAATTCCATGGTATCCCTGTTGCCTAATAGTCCATCCTTGCCTATCCATGTAGGAGCTGTTTGACTTTCCTCAAACTGTCTGGAGAACTTTGGAGTTGAAATCACATGTGAGTGATGAAACAGATGAGCTATTCCTAATGCTTATGTTGGAGAATTGCATGGCACAGTAGCATGCCGAATGGGGAGGGGACATTGTGGGCAGTTGCCCCCTGACAGGTTGTGGGGCACCCCAAGAATCGTGTCGAGCTCCTTAAAAAAATTGCGCCAATCTCAATAATCCCGTTTGGGCCCCCAATAATCGCACCGGAGCCCCGTATAATCGCACTGGGGCGAAAAAGTAGCGCAGGGGCTTTGGGAAAGGACGCTGGGGCCTCAAACGTTCCCACCTGGGCCCCTGAAAATCACGCTGGGGGCTCGAAAGAGTCGTACTGGGGTTCAAGAAAATCAGGATGGAGGTCACAAACGGTCCGGCCGGGGCCCCGGAAAGTCACGCTGATCAATAATTATCCAATAGGGGTACCAATAATTATCGCCCGGATCCCTGACAATCACGCTAAGGGCATGCCAGATCGCACCGGGGCTTCAAAAGTCTCATGGTGATCACCCAACAAATGAAGCCGGGGCAACGAAAAACAGTCCCGACATGGAAAATCACCCTGGGGTCCCAATAACCGCTCAAAAAGCCCACAAAACGTGTTGGGCCCCCAAAAACGTGTCCTAGCCACTAAATCTCGAGCTAGGGATCCCAACAAGTGACCACTGGGCCCCCAAATATCGCGTTCGGGGCCCAAAATTCCGTCGGTAATCCCAAAATGTAATGTCGGTAATAAAAAGCGTACCGAGTTTCGCAAGAAGCGACAGGGCCTTAAAATATGCGCTGCAGCTCGAAATAAACACATCGGGAGCAATAAATAAAAGCATAACAGAGGCCCTCCAGGCACACCAGGGCCATCAGACCGCACGGGGCCCAAAAAAACAGGCTGGGCCCTCAAAAATGGAATTGATTGTAAACAAGGAACAAATAGACCGGACACTAATAAACACATTGGCGTCTTCGAAAACTAGCCGATACCACACAAATATCATCGGTGTATAAAAAGGCAGCAAAGCTGTAAAAAAGGGCTGGTCTCAAACATGTGCCGGGCCCCTAACAAAAATCGTCTGGAGCCCTAAAACACATCTATAGAAGAAGAAAAACGCAACGGGTAAGAAACGAACACCTAGCCAGGGTCACGGCTCGGTAGCCAATCTGGGAGCTTATTTAACCAAAGAGATCAGGTGCATCAAAGCTCAGTGTGTCTCCGAATTTCTTAATCACGAGAAAATTTGGGAAGAAGAGAACTAATACATCGAATTGAATTTATCGATTTTTTCCAGCGAGCCGCCATACCAGGCATTCCACATGTCAAATGTGGCACAAGACTATCGTGTAACAGTAATTAGCAAAACGTGGGAGGCCTAGCAGAAACCGGAGAAGCGCACGTAGAGTGGCGAATGCGCCGACTGCGCAAGGCGGGTGTACACGTGCACGAACGTTGGCGTTTTGGCGACCGGGCGTTATTTATTGGAATGCCTGATATTGCCAAATTTTACATTTTTGAGTGATTTGTTCAGGTGTAATTTCAGCAGTGTGAGCTGACTTTTCAAGTGATACCAAAAGAAAAACCTTCAAACAGGATGGGGGGAGTTAAGGTTGAAATCCGGTCATTCAGAAATAATGGTGGTAGATTTGGCCCCCTCCACAGGACAGTTAATTTGGTCACTAATTATTATATAACAAAATATGAAGAACCCCTTTGAAAAAAAGGAAATCCGGGACTTTATTTAAATGAGGGTAGTTGGGCACCTTCCAAGTCAGCTTGCCCCCTCTCGCAAATCCTAGGTACGCCACTGCCATGGCATGACATCATTTAACCTGTTGATGGCTATGATCCGCCGCAATGGACGGTGTACTCCGCGGTCCCGGTCCGCCACAGTGGACGATGTGCTCCGCAGCCCCGATCCGCCACAATGGACGGTGTACTCCATGGCCATGATCCGCCACAGTGAACGGTGTGCTCCGCGGCCCCGGTCCGGTACAATGGACGTTGTACTCCACGGCCCTGATCCGTCACAGTGGACGGTTTGCCCCGCGACCCTGATCCACCACAGTGGATGGTGTACTTCTCGGCCCTGATCCGCCGCAGTGGACGCTATGCTTCGCGGCCCTAGTCCGTCATAGTAGGTGTGCCCCACGGCACCGGTCCACCAAAGTGGACGGTATACTCTGCGACCCTGGTCTGCCACGGTTGATGATGTACTCCGCGGCCCTGGCCAGCCACAGTGGACGGTGTGCTCCGCGGCTCCGGTCCGTTACGGTGGACCGTGTGCTCCGCGGCACCGGTCCGCCAGAGTGGACAGTGTGCTTCGCGGCTCTGGTCCGCGATAGTAGGTGTGCTCCACAGCCCCGTTCCGCCACAGTGGACGGTTTGCTCTGCGACCCTGACCCGCCACAGTGGACGTCAGGGTTGAAAAACGGGATTTTCCTGGATTTTTGTCATCCATAGCATTATTCTCTTCGGTCAAATTATCCTCCATGTTGTTTCCTCCATGCGTTTTCAATGTTGACGTCCGATTGTGTTGTTCGACACTGAATTTCCCTGTGGTAAAGTGCTCAAGAATCACCTGAAACTTCAAAGTGAGATTCTGATGCCCAGGTTTGAAGGAAAATATCCTCTCCGTATTCCATCACTCAGAAGTTGTCCTCTCATCACCCAGGATTGCAAAGTATAAATCCAACCCTGGTGGACGGTGCGTACTCCACGACCCTGGTGAGTCACAGTGAACGGTGTGGGATTAGTCGCGGCTTTGCATCATCTTTCCGATCAGTTTTGTGTGTATTAGTTGTCACTTTCTTCGCATTCTACCGTTCACCTTACCATTAATAGGTTGCAATGTCACCCACGTATTAATATTTCCCAATTCGTCACAGCCATTGAATCTACTTGAGACACAGCTGCTCTTGTTGTGCATTTCGAGCGATGAATATTGATGCCATCAGAAAAGCAAATTCTGTCAGCAGCGAGACTTACCATACTTCTTTTTTTTCTCTTCTTCTTCTTTTTTCTCCATCTTTAGCAGAGGCCGAGTGCCATCCGCTAGAGATATGCTACGTTAAGGAAAGGGTTACGTTAATCCGGTTTATATGGCATCCGGTTATATCAATTAAGAAAGAGAGGAAAGATGAGACGCCGACAAGCAAGGAACGTGGCGTAAAGTCCGACACACATACATGGGTGAAACATACACAGACATACGTACATACACGACACATAGAAGTACACTTGGAGGGTGGGCAGCATCGTAACCTGCGGAGAGGCTCCACTGCCCACCTGCGACCGAAAAAGCGAAGCAGAGGCCCGACGTCCAGGGCGAGTCGTGGGCGTCGGGCCCGACCTTGTGTGTGTAGGTGTATGTTTTAGTTAAGGCTTGGAAAAAACCTGAGAGGTGAAATAACCAAGCAGCTTGGAAAACCCGAAGGTGAAAAACCAAGCGCAATTTATAAGGAGAACCGTCCGTTTTGGCCAAATTGGATCAGTCTCTGCCTACCTAGTGTGATACAACCTATATGTATGTGTTTAGCGACGATGGAGATGATAGCGTTTGACTTCAAATTACTTCCTCTAGTTTCGTGCCGTGCAAGTATGTGAATAGTATGTCAATGAGGTCCGGGTGCTTGTCACCGAGGAGGCTGGGTAGTGAAAGTGGAATACGATTTTGCGCAATGTAGGTAAGAAGTGGGCGACGTTGTAGTTGGTAGGCTGGGCAAATAAGCAAGAAATGTTCCACAGTGTTACGAACACCACATGTTTGGCAGGGCGGAGCGCGGAGAGGTTGATCAAAGAGGAAATTATGCGTGAGATTCGTGTGCCCGAGTCGGAGTCGAGCAAGGTGGATCTCGTGTGAGCGCGTGAGTTGTCTGGAAGAGGGCCATTTGGCGAGAAGGGGTTTAATGTGGTGCAAGTGAGTAGTGTTGTGATTCCAGCATGCCTGGAGATATGTGTTGAATAATCTGTTGGTGAGGGATAGAAGGTCACAGGGGGGGACTGGGAGGTTGGGGGTGGGTGGGAGATTGATGGCTCGACGTGCGAGCTCATCTACCCGCTCGTTGCCCGGAATCCCCATGTGGCCAGGGATCCAGAGCAGTGTGAGGTGAAGGTGGACATGATGTGTGTGATAGAGTTCCCGGATAGCGTGGAGTGTGGGGTGTGTGGTGTTGTGTATGGCTGCGAGAGCGTCGATGGAAGAACGTGAGTCGGTGCAGATGATGGTTGGTGTGGAGATGTGGTGTTGAATGATGTGGTGTAGACAGGCGTAGATTGCGACTAGTTCTGAGGTGTAAACCGAGTGATGTGGTGTTAATTTTATTTGGCCACCGCACCAAGCAGCTCCCGTACCGTCGGTGGTACGGGAGCCGTCTGTGTAGAAGTATGTATGATGGGGGTGGGCGGCTTGATATTCGAAAAATGTTTGTTGGGTTTCGATGGGGGAAAGTAATTTTTTGTTTTGGTGGAAGAGATATTCGAGCTTGGGGTGATACATGTGCCAAAAGGGGAGAAGGGGAGGGAATTTGCCGGGGGTTACCTTGGGGAATTTGAGTGCGAGAGTAAGGACATGTTTCAAATGTATGCCAATGTTGTGTTTGTTCCTATTATAGGTAAGTCTGAAGGGAGGTTTAGTGAGTGCGGGGGTAGCAGGGTGGTTGAGCTGTGTTGTGGTCCGAAAGTGGTATCTGACTAGTTGGAGTGTTCTGCGGTGTTGTAAGCTGGGGAGGTGGGCCTCAGCCCAGAGACTAGTAATGGGTGTAGTGCGGTGTGCTCCGGTGATGAGGCGAAGAGCGTGATTTTGTATGCGTTCAAGTGTTGTGATGTGTGACGGAGATATATGATCGAAGATAAACGCATTGTATTCCAGGACGGAGCGAATCAGAGCGATATACATAGTGTTGAGGGTAGCCCTGTCTGCACCCCAGTCGCGACCGGAGATGCAGCGCAGGAGATTTAGCCGTTTTGCGCAGCGTTGTTTTAGATTAGCAATATGAGGGCCGAAACAAAGACTTTTGTCTAGTATGATGCCAAGATATGTGAATGTGGTTTGGAGAGGGATAATTTGTTCGCGATAGCGGAGTGGAGTAGTAGGTGGGATGTACGTGTGGAGCCGTGAGAAAAGCATTGTGACGGATTTTGCGGGGGAGATTTGCAGTCCCCAAAGGGAGCACCAGGAATCAATTTGATTCATGGCGCGCTGCATAAGATAATTTGCTTTGTCTGCCGAACGGTGCGTGCACCATATGGCCAGATCATCGGCGTAAATGAAGTATTTTAGGCAGGGGGCTATGTTGTGGAGGTCGGCGAGAGCATCGTTAATCATGATGAGAAAGAGGGTGGGGGATAGCACGCTGCCTTGTGGGACGCCTTGATCGAGTTTCTGGGGCCGAGAATGGATATTGCCGCAGCGGACGGTGAATGTTCTATCAGCGAGGAAGTTGGAGATAAATTTTGCCATTCTGCCTCGTATGCCAATACGATGTAATTTGATTTGGAGGGCCGAACTGTGTACTTTATTGAATGCGGATTTCAATTCGAGAAAAAGTGCGACGGTTTCATATTTTTTCATGAAGCCGCGCTGTATCGAATCCACTAGTTGGAAGAGGTTGTCGGCGGTGCTGTGTCGGGGTCGGAATCCGCTTTGAAAGGGGGATAGAATGTTGTTGTTTTCGAGGTGTACTCTGATTCGACCATTGACCATGCGCTCAAAGATTTTAGAGGCACAACTAGTGAGAGAGATAGGTCGATAGCTAGAGGGAAGGTCGCGAGGTTTGCGAGGTTTAGCGATAGGAATGATAGTGCTGGTAGACCAGGAAGGGGGAAAAGTGCCGTCAGTCCATAGTTTATTTAGTGCCGAGAGGAGATTCTCTTTTCCGGCGTCAGATAGATTTTGGAAGAAGGGGTATGCCAATTGGTCAGGGCCAGTGGCAGTGTTGGTTACTTTGGAAAGGGATAAGGTTAGCTCATAGGGAGTAAATGGGGCATTATATGGTTCAGTGTTGTCCGAGGTAAAGTTGCAGGTGGCGAGAGTGGTTCGTAAGAAGTCGGTGGTGTGTTGTGAGTATTGTGCATTTGAGGAGATGTCAGCATAATAGGTGGCAATGTGTTCCGCGACGTCTGTGGGTTCTGTGATGCTGCGATGGTTAATTGTCAATTGTGGGAATCCGCGGTGTGGGGATCTGCCATTTGTGAAAGAGCGAATTTTGGACCAAATTTGGCCGATGGGCGTAAATCGATTGAACGAGTTTGAATAAAGTTGCCAGCTGTGTTTTTTAGCCGCTAGGATAGTCTGCTGGCAACGTTTTTTTGCCTCGCGGGCTTCTAACATGTTTTGTGGGGTAAGGTTTTTTCGAAATTTTCGCTCAGCCCGCCGCCGCCGAGCGACGGCGCGTTGACACTCGTCGTTCCACCACGGCACGTGGTGACGACCGGGGGAGCGACGAGTGTGGGGGACATGATTTTCTGCCGCGAGTAGTATTGTGTGAAGAAGGGCTGATATTGGGGGGTGTGAATGCGGAGGAAAGACGGTGTCAATTTCTTGGGAAAAAGTTGGCCATTTCGCTTTGCGAACATTCCAGCGGGGTAGAAATAAGTAATCTCTAGCTTGGGCTGAGCGTTCAAGCATGATATGAATGGGAAAATGATCGCTAAAGTGGGGATCGGGTTGAACATGCCAAGAGAAGAGGGTTGAAATAGAGGCTGTAGCCAAAGACAGGTCAATGGCGGATGGACGGAAAGGGGCGATGTCGGTGTTGTGTGTGGGTGTTTGGTCGTTTAAAAAAACCATGTTGTGGGTGTTGAGGAGAGTTTCGATGTGATGTCCGCGAGGTAATGTGGAGTGGCAGCCCCAAGCCTGGTGATGGGCATTGAAGTCACCCAACACCAGACAAGGGTGAGGAAAGAGGCCGAAAAGGTCGGTCACAGAAGATAAGGATAGTGTGAGAGAAGGTGGGAGGTAAAGAGAGAGTATAGTGAGCTCTAGTTGTGCAATTTGGACCGAAACAGCAACAAAATTTAGGTTATTAGCAATGTTGATCTGACGATGAAGGAGGGTGCCTGAGATAAATAGAGCAACCGCGCCGCCGCGGTGTGTAGAATTTACGTTGTTGGTATAGAGAGAATAGCCATGGATGTTAAAATTATATGGGTCGTTGTCGCGCCATCGGGTCTCCTGGACGGCGGCTACCTAGGGTAAGGATTACAGGTACTAACAGCAGCGCGACCAGAAATGCCCTTGGGTGCGGCACCTTTGTGGCCTTATTCGTGTCCCTCGCACCTATATAAATACTCCTTACGGCTGTCATGTGTTCCTACTGTCTGACATTTTGCACCTCTTTATATTTGCCCTTTATATGCTTTATATTTGCTTTATATGATAAGGTCCGGTCACACGAAGTCGGGTCATCTCGGATCATTGTTAACACAATGTCATGGTGTGCTACTTCGGTGGCTCTAAAACTGAATTAAAATGTCAATTCACAAGGAGCAGTAGCATTCGGCATAAGACGACATTGCGGGCGCAATGTCGCTAAGGCAGCTGACGCGCACAAAAATCCCAACTCCACACACAAGACGGCAGTGTAGAATATGCATTATACTTGACCTGACCTAACTCCATTGACCTTGTCACATATTTGAAAGCCGAATGTCTATAACATTATTTCGCCCTGTTCTGCACCAAAAGTTTTACCCTTACTGCGATAAGAAGAGAGAATTTGACCTGACCTCCGTTTAGTAACCTTGGCCTTGATTACAATTTTGGGAAAGCAGTTATTTGATGTGATGAAAGAACAGTATGATCTGGATTTGGTGTTGCTATGCTGCAACCACTGCGAATCTCGGCATTTTGGAGATTTTGGAATATTATCCTCCTTGAGCCGTCCCAAGTCAAGTTCAAGGGGAATTATAAATCAAATTGGTGAATGAGGTCAAGAAGGCAAATATGGTGGGGTCCATGCACCACCAAAAGTATAGAAAACACCGCACTTAACCTTTTGGAGGGAAAGGATTACATGTACTTACAGGGCTGCAGTAAAATGCCCCTATTGCGACACGCCTAGTGCGGGACCATTCCAATCCCACCGATTTGAAAACTGCTTTGATTTCTGCCATTATTCCCACTTTCCGAAGTTTTGTACTTTTTAATCCAGACTCTAGCAAAGGAACCATTCCAGCCGACATACCCATTTCAAAACCGTCGTATGGCATTTCTGGGAATCTCCTGGGCTGACCTTTTCGGACTCCTTGGCCTTGACCGGAGATGCATGCACCCGGTGTGTTATACTCTTGCTCTTGACTGCGCCATTGGGTACGGGTGGAGTTTTTAGATTGTTGTAAAAAAGTAGTAGGACGATTGCACTGATTGATGTCTATGATCCGTTGTGCATTTTAGTTTGCTTGGTGTCGTGTGTGGTGACTGACTCGACTCGGCGATCACGATGACTACATCAATGCACATGTTTGATCAGAGGACATTGTTTTCGATGTCTATGCTTTTGTGGAGGCTGTGCCCCCTCCCCGACCCAGAATTCGCCCCACCAAAACTTTGGCTTCGCCCCTCCCTAATGCTAGGCACAAAGGAAATACCTTCACCCATCGTCATCACAGTTCAGGCCTGCTGTGCTCCGATGCTCCATCAAGGCCGGTGTGCTTTAGCCTGCATATGGGCGCATAAATATTTTACTTAAGCCGGTGTGTGTTTGTTGGTGTGTAGAGTGAGGGGAGGGTGACGGTAACCTTGACGATGACGATGACGTTGACGATTACGATGGACCCGAGACCATTGTATGACTCTGTAGTCGCATGCTATGAATCAAAGTTTGTATGTTGACATGTACTGTGTACTGCTCTTTTGCTTATGTTACTTCACCTGTTACTGGACGACTTTGCCCATTGGCGAGGATCCTGAATAAACATAAACATACACATAGTCAAATAAAAAAATCAGAACTATTGAGGTCTGAAAATATAGTGGGCGAAATCCGATGAGTTTTTTAGGGCGGGGGGTCCAGTACGTTGACACTTCGCCCCCCCCCCCCCCCAATGTTTTTAAAAAATCGACACCCTTGCATGCACGACATTACAATCCTGTAGGACAGCTTCTATAATTATCAAATCCTGCAGGGTTGTCCTGCAGGATCGCATGTCTGTGCAGGAGCAGGGGTGTCGATTTGTATCCTTTTGTGGGGGCCATGGCCCCACCAATGTTGATCTTGGCCCCCCCAATGTTGATTTGGGCCCCCCCAATAACCTATGCTATTGTATGCTGATAAGAAAACTAAAGGGGAAAAAATGAAAAACACCATGCTAAGTAGAAACATTGATGTTAACCAGCACATTTTGTACTGAAAAGAAACAGATTTGGATTAGATAGTGGACTGACCCTCCATCTTTTGCTGAAAAATGTAAAATTGTGTGCAAAAACAAACAAAATAGCTGGAATTCCGTCCACTGTGGAAGTACAGCTTACATCATAAAATGTTGAGATTAGCGATGCGGATGCATTTTAAACCAGATTGTCTGCAAGAAAATCTGCTAAGCAACTAAACAACAATTGCATGGTCATACTGATGTTTGTACACACCACCAATGGCAAAACCACATTAATTCCAAATTAATTCACTGCTGCTCACATTCACATTAATTCACACTGCTCTTTTATTTATGTGACTTCACCAGTTATTGGACGATTTTCCCTGTTGGTGAGGGTTCTGAATAAACATAAACATACACATCGTCGAATAAAAAATCAGAATTTCTGAGATCCGAAAATATAGTGGGCTAAATCCGATGAGTTTTTGTTCGGGGGGGATCTAGTGCGTTGGCACTTCGGCCACCCCCCAATGTTTTTAAAAAATCGACACCCCTGTGCAGGAGTGTCTGCGGAAATGTACAGGGTCCTGTAGGATTGTGGGGATTTTCTGAGAATCCTGTAGGACTTTTTCACTCGGGACAGGCCAAAATTGATTGAGGCGGTACTATCCATATGGTCCCATGTTAAAAATTAAAATTATTGGAGGGCAAAGCCAACATGGAGTGGGGTATTTTCCTTATCAAAAGTAGAGAGAATAACACCCACGCTCTGGCGAAATCCTTTGATGGGCGAATCATAGGACCAGATGGCGACTGATATTCGATGGTAACTTCACCCATATCTTGTATTATGTAGTTTCTTGTTTGCTCTGCCACCGACATAGCACCTCTGGCAAAATCATTAGGAAATGACAGCTCAGTTTAGTATAAACGCTATTTCCCATTGTTCAACATTTTCCTATATTTTATCATTATGTTTTCGCCATATATTTCAAAACTGAATTCGTCGAATAAACCTTTGTAGGCTTCAACGTAAAACTGGTAGGATAAGTTCGTAATCGTTTTTTAAAACCGCACATAAGTCAGCTGGTTCCGTCTTTGTTTTCTTTCTGCTCGCAATTTTCAAGGACGCCACTGTTGTGGTGCCAGCTGCAGGGGCCAGCTGTGGCACGCATAACTAGGTTGTTGTTATGCGCTAGTTCCAGTAATATTTTGGCTGGTTTCCATCATCAAACGGTACGCAGTACCTGGTGAGGTTTGTTGTTATCTTAAGAAGTCTTTATAAACGGTAGTTTGTAGGAAGACCGTAGTCATTCCGAGTGATACACGTATGATTCACGAACAGCCAACTCAAACTGAAACTGCGTCGTAGGCCGATAAATAATTTTTATCTAGCAGAATGCCACTGCATGCCTGTGGTTCCCGACGTGACTGCCAAATTTGTGGTTTGATTAATGAACATCAATGTTATATGGGAACGCTGGTGCTTTGATGAGTGCTATATTTGATATGCACTGACTGTCTGCAATCATAATGTCTCGGTGTTATGTGCAAATACCTACCTAGGTATTGTGCTTCTTTGTCATCATTATCGCTGCTTTCCTGATGGGAGCTTTTTACCAACACCAACTAAGCAATCAATACCAAGTAAATATTGCTTCACTGGGGCATGCATTCCAAGCAGTTTCAAAGAGCTCAGTATCAATTTTATCCATGAAGCAACCTAATTAGGTACCTATTGGGTTGGTTGTTAGGCATCTAGGTTGGTACCTAGGTACCTACCTACCTATGTGCCTATCTACCTACCTGCCTCATTTTGAAACCAAACATGCCATTGCCAGTCAAGTACTGTAATTATCAATCCCAGCTGCATCATTATAAATGAGCTCATTTCCCTTCATATTGATATGCTGAAGCATATGGAACACTATTTTGGGCACAAAATATATTCAGCCACACTGCTAATGAAAGACAAATGTCAATTATTAGCATTTAAACAGAATAGGCAGTGCTCATTGAGTAATATGTCTGGGACTGGCTACTATACCCTCACCTAAAAATATACACTTTGAAATGCTTCTTGTCTGAGTCCAAAAGCAAATTATTTTCGGCAAATTCATTTGGAAAATCCAAGCAGCTATTTTATACAATTCTTCCCTTTCTGAAGGCTATGGGCACAAAATGACCTCAGTAGTCGAGGCACCCTAAAACCCAAATAACTAACTTTCTGAAGGCTATAAAGGAAACAGAAAAAGACATGGTCTTGCCTGAAACTATTTTGGGATATGCATGGATAAAATGTTTCAGGATATTTCCTCTTGATGCCATGCTTTGATATTATAAGATAACAATACAAATATCCCCATCTTTCATACTAATCCATGGTAACGAAACATGCACACACTAACTTGTGTTCATCCTTGCAAATTATCCAATTTTGGGTATCAGGGAAAAGGTATTTAGTGTAAGCTCTTAATTTCTATTGTAATTCACAAAAATAATAAACTCTACATTATCCTTTTTGAGATAGTTGTGCACTCTGATAACCCAATGCAAATTCAATTCTGTGACATTAGCAAACACCAACTGGCACACAGTCGTGACATTGATTTTTGTGGTGTGATTTAGAATGCAATATTGATGACTACTTTTGTACACATGGCTAAATGCTTACCAGGGGCTGACAGAAAACATGTTTGGCATATATTCTACATAAGTGTGACCACACATCTGCTCAAGCTTTATTTTGTGTATCCTGCTGGATTCCAGGAAGGTATGGCTGCCTGTTTATTATCCTAGATGGATAGCAATGGTACCAAATGGCATGCATAGTGAGATTTATACTTGCATTCTTTGATTGGAGCCATACATATGGATCTTTTTGTTTGAACATGAAGATGATCCCTTCTTGAAATACAAAGCAATATGGATTCTCATATGGATTTTGAGGTATCTGTACTACATTTATCATCAGCAGTAGTGTGAGTCATGCAGGCATGGAATGCAGGTGTGGACATTTTTATTCTCCACAACAGTCTACTTGACAATTTAAGTGAGAAAGGAATGGATAATTTGGGGAGAGAATACTGTGGATGACTCAAGTCTGGGATTTTATTGCATTTATAATCCTTGTGTGTTTGTGCCTCATTAATGTTATCTAAGCCACTTGATACCAGGTTCGTCACTTAGGATGAAAGTTACATTATCCAAAGGTGGTAACCCATATTCCACACTTTGGTCATGATTACCATCTTTAAGTGATTTAAAGTTATCCAATGCACCTGCAAGTTCAGGAGGATTCTCTTTTGAAACTTTACCCCCAAAACAGTTCTTCCACTCACCAAAATAGAAAGACTACTCCAGCACACCATCCCATTAACTGGGTCAATATTTACACCTGAGACAAAATGACTGCTTTGATGATGCATAGTTTGAAGATATTGTTGAATGGAAAGTCCACCAATGCAGTGCTGCACTTTCAAACTTCAAATGTTTAGTTCCAAGATTATGCTTTTGAAATGGGCTGTGTTTGTACATGATACATTATACCAGCAGTACAATTTCTGACCATTGGTGCCATTTTTCCCAAGTCATGTTGTGACTTCCAGTTCAAGCACTACTGAATTGGCATGGGTGCCATTTTTGATATATTTCTTGTGAAGATGGTCAGGAAGTAGGTAGAAACATTGTGGGGATATTTTCTGTCACATGAAAATGTGTATTGTGCTTAATTTTTAACTAATTTTCAAAGCTTTGTTCACCTAATTCATTTTGAGGGGCACATGTCAGTAATGTATTTTGCAAGAATGAAGTGGGATGGGTGTCTCATTGCCACGCCCCCAAGAGAGGAGTGATATTGGTGCATTGTTGCCATCTTCCATGCCCACTGTTATTATTCTTTATCCCAATGATGCTGAATGCATGCCTTCCCAAAACTTACTATTTGCATGACAGGCTTACTTCTCACATACACAGTTTCTCTTTGATCTTTTCTCTCCAATGTCTCCTTTTTGTTTCCTTGTTCCATGCCACCCCCAAATACTTTCACTTTATCCTGTTTATGTATAGTTGTGCCTCAATCCCCAGCCATGTTTAACCTGTGACATGGCCATCCATGAGACCAACTGAGATATATAAGCAGGAATCGCAGACCAGCCTTTATTTGGTGACCTTTGCCATTGATGATGCTGGGCTGTCAACCCACACTGTATCTGTGCCATTGATCTACAGTATGTGTGCAGCTGACTATTGCTCTATTTCCCACATGGTTGCTGATTTGTTCTGCATGCCACAGGGCTGCTGATCTGTTCTTTCTGTGCCATAGAGCTGCTGATCTGTGATGTGTCTATGCTGACTGCTGGGCTGTGTGTGCCACTAACTGTCTGTATGCCATGGAGCTGCCACCCTGTCTTATGTCGTATTTTGTGTGCTGTTTGTGCCACTGACTCATGATTTGTATACTGCTGGGAAAATGACATGTCTTGTGTCTGTACTGCATGTACTCTTGATGTGTGCCATGGGCTCCACTGAATGCTGTACTGTGCTGACATGTGCTCTATGTGGTGTAGTGCTACTGACATGTGCTGTATTTGCTGCTGGCCACAGAGCTGCTGACCTGTCCTGTATCTGCACTGTGTGAGTTGCTGCTATGTGCATGTGTGCCACTGGCCTGGCCTGTGCTGTGTCTGTGTGGTGTGTGTTGCTGCTATGTATGTGCATGCCACTGACCTGCCCCATGTCTGTATGGTGTGTGTTGCTGGTGTGTGCTGTGTGCATGGCTGACCTATCTCCTGTCTGTACAGTGTGCATTGCTAGTGCATGTCATGTGTGCCACTGACCTGCCCTATGTCTGTTCTGTGTGTGTTGTTCGTGCACGCCATGTGTGCCACTGACCTGTCCTGTGTCTGTACAGTGTGTGCCATTGACCTGTGACATGTCTGTATGGTGTGTACTGCTGGTGTGTGCCACTGACCTGTACCGTGTCTGTACAGTGTATGTTGCTGGTGTGTGCCATGTGTGCCACTGACCTGTAGCATGTCTGTACAGTGTGTGTTGATGGTGTGTGCCATTGCCCTGTGATGTGTATGTACAGTGTGTGTTGCTGGTGTGTGCCGTGTCAAAGTCAAAGTCATGTATTGGGGTACTTCCACGTGGTGGCTGTTCTGCACCCAGACAATATTGCGTGAGCACATCAGGCGAAGAAAACTGCGTCAGAAACATTTCAAGAGCATACAAGAGCATACAGCTCGATTTACCCTCTTTGGCACCAAGGCGTCATTCAAAAAGGCAGTGAACTTCCAGATCACTCTTTCAGATTCGATCATAACTCCCAGACAATGGGCGGCCGGTAGATGGCGCCGACGATCGCAATTCGCCGGCCGTCACTGAGAGCCAGAGCAACTCGACTGCAGAGTCGGCGCCGGCAATGTCCAGTCTCCTGACTGTGATTGATTGATTGATTGATTGATTTATTGATTGATTGATTGATTGATTGACTGATTGACTCCTGACTGTGATTGATGGTGATGTTCTTTCGCCTCTGCAGTGTGGCAGTTCGGCAGCTAGTAGGCATGGTAATAGTTCTATAGTTTTTGCTGATTTATTGGTTGCTTGCGCTGATGATGAAATTAATGCGATGTTCCCTAGTTCTGGGAAAAAATCTACTAAACCGCAAGGGGCGGCCGGGGGTCGCTGTCAAGCGCTCGCGACCCGAACGCCCCCAAAAGAGGTCATGTTGTTTTCAAAAACATAGAATGGACGCTTCTTGTGAGACATCACGTTTTTTCCGCTCGAGGAGAGAAATGTTGGCTTGAAATAGTTAACAAAATACCAGATGTCAAGTCAGATTTCGAGAATTATATAAAAAATGGCTTACTTAACCTTCGGCGTTCTTCTGCGTACTTCTCCTCATACCTCGTGGAGTCGCATCAATATGATTATAGCTAAATTAACCGTGTGTGCCACTGACCTGTCCCGTGTCTGTACAGTGTGTACTGCTGGTTTGTGCCACTGACCTGTGCCGTGTCTGTACGGTGTGTGTTGCTGGTGTGTGCCGTGTGTGCCACTGACCTGTCCCGTGTCTGTACAGTGTGTACTGCTGGTGTGTGCCACTGACCTGTCCCGTGTCTGTGCGGTGTGTGCCGTGTGTGTCACTGACCTGTGATGTGTGCCACAGGGCGGTCACCATGTCGGCCGACGCCCGCCGCTCGTGTCGACCGTGCGGCCAGGCGGTGCGGCCAGAGACCGTGACCGAAAAGTCTTTCATGGAGTCGGTGACAGGCATCATCAATGAGGTGCATCCCCCACAGCGCCACCCCACCGTCGCGATTCGCCGAAGGACGATACTGTCCCTGCGAGCCCTTTGTGGTTGTGGAAATTACACTGGATATTGATGGCCAATGGATATGATCACTTATATGCCATTGTTGTTGCTGTTTTTAGTGAATTTAAGCGTATTATGGTGGGTTGCTTTCAGTCGTCGTGTTACTGATAATGATATTATCATTCTCGTTTTTTGGCTGCTTCTGTGCGCTATGTCCTGGTTAAATTGTGCAATATCTACGATTATATGACATCGGTGGCGGATCAAGCCGGTGTCGCGATCTTGCCGTCAGGTTGTGAGAGATAGAAGGTAGACTGCATTGGCAGTTGTTGATAATAAGACTGTGTTTGTGACGTCTGTTCCATGGGGTTAAACACTCATGGAAAATGTGGCAAGCTAAAGCAGTCGTTCAACGTCGTGCTTTGAGGTGACTGTTGGTGACGGTAGGTGGCTTTCGTGGTGTGGTGTTGTGTGGTGTATGTACGGTGTGTGATATGTCGTAGTGTGGTGCGGTGTGTGGTATGTTGTGGTGTGGTGCGATGTGTGGTATGTCGTGGTGTCGTGTGGTGCGATGTGTGGTATGTTGTGGTGTGGTGCAGTGTGTGGTATGTCGTGGTGTTGTGTAGTGTAGTGTGTGATATGTCGTGGTGTGGTGCGGTGTGTGGTATGTCGTGGTGTGATGCGATGTACGGTATGTCGTGGTGTGGTGTGATGTGTGGTATGTCGTGTGGTGCGGTGTGTTGTATGTCGTGGTGTGGTGTGGTGTGCGATATTTCGTGGTGTGGTGTCCGACATGCCGTGGTGTGGTGCGGTGTGCGATATTTCGTGGTGTGGTGTCCGACATGCCGTGGTGTGGTGTGGTGTGCGATATTTCGTGGTGTGGTGTCCGACATGCCGTGGTGTGGTGCGGTGTGCGATATTTCGTGGTGTGGTGTCCGACATGCCGTGCTGCAGTGTAGGGTGACGGCGCCCGCTGTGTCAGGTGGCGCCCACCAGCTATGCCTGTCAGCCGCCCGGCGTCGACCACCGCGAGGGTGTGCAGTGGGCACGCTTCGAGCAGTGCAACATCAACGACATCTGCTGCTACAGCGAGGCCATGGAGGCCAACGGAAACGTGGCGCCGCTGGTGCTGGTGGTCGGGTACTCCACGGGTGTTCAGGTAGGTTCACGCCTGTGTGGGCTCTGACCAAGGAGGATCGGGGCCCCTGTGTGGACTGGGATGACCACAGCCAGCATGTTTCTGTAGCCATGAATAGCGTTGATAACCGTAGTTGGCATTAGCGTGCAGTGAAGAGGGCTGACATATGATGGAGATGACTGCCATCTAGGAAAGGTTAAAGTAGCGCATGGTGGGGATGATTCCTATGTGGCGAGCGTGACGAACATCAAGCGAGCATGGTTATCATGAGCGTGCTCAGCTCGTTTTCCGTACAACTATTACATGGCGTTTGGCTACGTTTGTTGTGTTGTGATTAACGTGGCTACCGTGCTTTATTACCGTGATAGTGCTGATGAGATGAAAGCATAATGTTCACAACTAACTGTTATTGGTGGTTTCATGGTGTTGATTGGTTGGTTACCTGTTCGGGCTGCTTCAGGGTGCAGTTAGAACGTCTTTAATATACCACGTTGTCTACGCATGGATGGAATGGAGCTAGTGTCTCCACATGCATGTGCATGGATGGATGATCAGCATGCTTCGATGGAAGCATGTATCGAATAGATGCAAGAACTGGTGTATCATAATAAAATATTTACTGTGTGCACTGTTGTGCAACACGGCGTGCCCGGCAAGTGTGAGTGTCTGTGTATAGCACGGCGTGCCCGGTGTGTATGACTGTCTATGTGTAGCACGGCATGCCCGGTGTATATGACTGTCTTGTGTGTAGCACGGCGTGCCCGGTGTGTATGACTGTCCATGTGTAGCACGGCATGTCCAGCAAGTGTGAGTGTCTGTGTAGCACGGCGTGCCCGGCAAGTGTGAGTGTCTGTGTAGCACGGCATGCCCGGCAAGTGTGAGTGTCTGTGTAGCACGGCGTGCCCGGTGTGTATGACTGTCTATGTGTAGCACGGCGTGCCCGGCAAGTGTGAGTGTCTGTGTAGCACGGCGTGCCCGGTGTGTATGACTGTCTGTGTGTAGCACGGCGTGCCCGGTGTGTATGACCGTCTATGTGTAGCACGGCGTGTCCAGCAAGTGTGAGTGTCTGTGTAGCACGGCGTGCCCGGCAAGTGTGAGTGTCTGTGTAGCACGGCGTGCCCGGCAAGTGTGAGTGTCTGTGTAGCACGGCGTGCCCGGCAAGTGTGAGTGTCTGTGTAGCACGGCGTGCCCGGCAAGTGTGAGTGTCTGTGTAGCACAGCATGCCCGGCAAGTGTGAGTGTCTGTGTAGCACGGCGTGCCCGGCAAGTGTGAGTGTCTGTGTAGCACAGCATGCCCGGCAAGTGTGAGTGTCTGTGTAGCACGGCGTGCCCGGCAAGTGTGAGTGTCTGTGTAGCACGGCGTGCCCGGCAAGTGTGAGTGTCTGTGTAGCACAGCATGCCCGGCAAGTGTGAGTGTCTGTGTAGCACGGCGTGCCCGGTGTGTATGACTGTCTGTGTGTAGCACGGCGTGCCCGGTGTGTATGACCGTCTATGTGTAGCACGGCGTGTCCAGCAAGTGTGAGTGTCTGTGTAGCACGGCGTGCCCGGCAAGTGTGAGTGTCTGTGTAGCACGGCGTGCCCGGTGTGTGTGACTGTCTGTGTGTAGCACGGCGTGCCCGGTGTGTATGACTGTCTATGTGTAGCACGGCGTGTCCAACAAGTGTGAGTGTCTGTGTATAGCACGACGTGCCCGGCAAGTGTGAGTGTCTGTGTAGCACGGCGTGCCCGGTGTGTGTGACTGTCTGTGTGTAGCACGGCGTGCCCGGTGTGTATGACTGTCTGTGTAGCACGGCGTGTCCAACAAGTGTGAGTGTCTGTGTATAGCACGACGTGCCCGGCAAGTGTGAGTGGCTGTGTAGCACGGCGTGCCCGGCAAGTGTGAGTGTCTGTGTAGCACGGCGTGCCCGGTGTGTGTGACTGTCTGTGTGTAGCACGGCGTGCCCGGTGTGTATGACTGTCTATGTGTAGCACGGCGTGTCCAAGAAGTGTGAGTGTCTGTGTATAGCACGACGTGCCCGGCAAGTGTGAGTGGCTGTGTAGCACGGCGTGTCCGGTGTGTGTGACTGTCTGTGTGTAGCACGGCGTGCCCGGTGTGTATGACTGTCTATGTGTAGCACGGCGTGTCCAGCAAGTGTGAGTGTCTGTGTAGCACGGCGTGCCCGGCAAGTGTGAGTGGCTGTGTAGCACGGCGTGCCCGGTGTGTATGACTGTCTATGTGTAGCACGGCGTGTCCAGCAAGTGTGAGTGTCTGTGTAGCACGGCGTGCCCGGCAAGTGTGAGTGGCTGTGTAGCACGGCGTGCCCGGTGTGTATGACTGTCTATGTGTAGCACGGCGTGTCCAGCAAGTATGGCTGTATGTAGCATGGCGTGGCCGGCAGGTGTGGCTGCTGCTGGCCAATGGGGAAGCCCAGGAGGTGCTGTCGTGGCGACAGGGTGTGGTTCGCGATGCCCGTCTGCTGCCGTCGCCCGAGGCCGATGCCGAGGACCTCTACGCATCGAAGCGGCCGCTGATGGCTGTGTGTGATGCGGCCGGCAGCGACACCCACTTCTGCTCGGTGGACCTCATCAGCCTGCGGACCGGCGAGCAGGTCAGACCTCACCCCTGACCTCTAGCCCCACCTGACCAGACCAGACCTCACCCCTGACCAAACCAGACCTGACCAGACCAGACCAAACCAGACCTGATCTCACCTGACCAGACCAGACCTCACCCCTGACCAAACCAGACCTGACCTCTAGCCCTACCAGACCAGACCAGACCTGATCTCACCTGACCAGACCAGACTCACCCCTGACCAAACCAGACCTGGCCTCTAGCCCTACCTGACCAGACCAGACCTGATCTCACCTGACCAGATCAGACTTCATCCCTGACCAAACCAGACCTCACCCCTGACCAAACCAGACCTGACCTCTAGCCCTACCTGACCAAACCAGACCTGATCTCACCTGACCAAACCAGACCTCACCCCTGACGAAACCAGACCTAACCTCTAGCCCTACCCGACCAGACCAGACCAAACCAGACCTGATCTCACGTGACCAGATCAGACTTCACCACTGACCAAACCAGACCTCACCCATGACCAAACCAGACCTGACCTCTAGCCCTACCTGACCAAACCAGACCTGATCTTACCTGACCGAACCAGACCTCATCCCTGACCAAACCAGACCTGACCTCTTGCCCCACCAGACCAGACCAAACCAGATATGACCCGACCAGAACAGACCAGGCTATGCCAGACCTTAGGGTGACCCGTAACCCCTAGCAAGCCCTGATCTGACCCTAACCAGACTAGACCCTGTTTGGGCACCACCTGGCTTCTGTCTCTGTTGTTATGTACACTAGTCTCATCGCAAAGACTGGATCTAACCGTATTCTGTTTATTCCCTGCAACCATTTTTGGCCCGCCAGGAAATCGGCGAACATTCGCGAGCCACGCGCGTTATATGACGAGCCGACACTTGTTACCGCTGCTGCCATGGATGACAGCATCTCCCGGGCCTTTGAGGCGCTGTAGCCGCACTATTTGAACGAGTAATTTAGGTGGCAGCAATCACTCCAGCAAGCCCGACTCTTCGATCCCTGGCTAAACCAAATCTGACTTCCTGGTCTCGGACCATTTTATACCCGACTTCTTGCTCCCTGACCAGACCGGAACTGATTCCCCGGCCTCGGACCAGACCGAACCAGATCCTTGACCTGACCTGATCAGTGTTGATGGTGTGTCCAGGTGAAGTCGGTCAAATTCAAGTCGGCGATCTCGGCGGTGTTGGCCAGCCGACGGGTGATGGTGGTGACGTTCCCCGGCAAGCTAGCCGTGTTCGACGCGGCCACCTTCGAGGACCACTTCTCTGTCACCACGTGCTTCCCGTCACCAGGCATCACGGACAACCCGGTGGCGCTGGGTCACAGGTGGGCTCCCTGCCCATAACCTGCCATTATCAGTGGCAATGGGTCACAGGTGCGCTCCCTGCCCCTAACCTGCCATTCTCAGTGGCGCTGGGTTACAGGTGCGCTCCCTGTCCTTCCCCTGCCAGCTTCAGTGGCGCTGGGTCACATGTGCACTCCCTTTCCCTCCCCTACCAGCCTCATTGGCGTCAGTGCGATTCCTGCAGCGTTGGTGATGTTCGCTTGTGTGTCAGCTCAGTGCCAGTTGCCAGGCATGCTTTATAGAGCACGAATCTACCAATCGGGGCCTCATATCTGAGGAAACCATTGAAACGTGGCCAATCGGTGCGTGCTACAATTTACACGATCGACAACGACAAAGGTTAGACAAATGCCTCCATCACATGATCGTTCATCCCCCTGACAACGGTGGGAATGCTTTAGATAGTGCCCACAACAGTGGTCTCGAGAATCGGGCGTACAGGCAGCTGAATAGTGTGGGAATATTCATTAATGTGTTCAAAATTCGCCGGTATTTGCAGACGTGGATATGTATGGCGTAAGCATGGTGTGATTGGGGTTATATGTAGCCATTTCATCGTGTGGATTGTGTCATGCATCTTTAATCACCACGTGGTGGCTTTCTCATGTCAGTAGATAACCCGTGGACGGGGTGCTTCTGCGGCCCGTGCCCGGGGACGGGGTGCTGGTTTGCTCCGTGATAGGGGACGGTGTGTGGCTGTGGTCCGTGGCTGTGGGACGTTTTACTGTACTCACAGATGGCTGGCGTATGGTGAGAAGCGGCTAAGCGGTCACATCCAGAGTCAGGGAGGGATGAATGACCAGGCCTGCCATAGCTACACGGCGTCCGTACTGCACGCGGCCAAGTCCATCAGCAGAGGTCAGCTCCCCACTCACCTGATGTTCTACTTCGCCATGCCGGTTGGAAGACATACTAACACATTGATAACAATGTCAGAATGGTGTTGCAGCAGTACCCTGAAACCCTGAAATTTAAGTGGAGACTTAATGACAATTCTTTTTCAGATCACTTTTTATTTTTTAACATTAAGTGCCATTGTTGCTTTTTTGCTACAGGCTATGAGTAAGACTTGTATCTTTAAGTGCGCATATGGCTTCTGGCAGCAGCACTGCTGCCTGGTAAAAGCTGCAGATACACTACTAACATCACCACCATCATCAAACAATCAAAGGTCAAGCAAAGTAAATCATCAATAACAATTATCCATATATATTTGCACATATTTTCACATCAGTTGTTTTTTTTGACATCACACTCCCCTCGACCCTAAAAACAAAAATAAATTTGAAGACACTGTTGAAGTTACCTTGACCGATGGTTGGAAACGACGCATTTCTATCGAAACGAATCCATCCGAGCTGACATATTGGACGTCCATCGGTGTTACACGTCTCTGTTTGCAAGTGCCGTTAATTTTTCCATGCTCCCTTTTTATTACACTACAC
>JAOTOM010001930.1:0-5000 GCA_034440615.1 Ashinkailepas kermadecensis | reverse complement strand
GCCAGGTCGTAAAAATCGCGACAGTTTTAGCTTCGATCACATCCGATGGTCAGGGGCAAATTGATCGTAGAAAACGGCGCTATTATTCTTGTTTGTGCCGAGGTATACAAATGCAACTGCAAGTAAGCTAGAAACAATGTTCATCGTCCTCCCGACGGCCGACAAGATGAGGACGCGACGTTTTCGAGCGATTCTGCACGCCGAGATATTCCGCTGATCTCTGCCAGTGGCCCCGCTTGCTGCGACGAACATTTCTATGTATGTGTACCACTGGCAGACAGGGGTACGAGTATTTTGATAGGCATGGGCACGCCTGAGGAGCGGGGGGAGGCTGGAACCAGAGTACTTTCCTCAGAAGTGTCAACATTGAGGGTTCTTTACATCAAGGTTTAGCTTGAAAACGGTGATTTTATCTTCCATTGTTGTGAAAACTCCCAAAAAATAGAAGTATACTTTTTACAAAGATGGGAACTGTGACTTGTTAGTATCCATCTTGTTGGAAACATGGATGTCCACAACTCTTTCATATTAGCATTAAGTGAAGAGAATTGACATTTTCCAGCGGACTGCCGCATGCTGAAGATGGCAACACATTTGGCAAATTTGTGCTTTGGGGCAATTTTGCTTGCTGCAAAGATGGGGAGTGTTAAGAAACAATATATATGAAAATCAAAATTAGAAACCTAACCAAACCTGATATAGTCAAACCTAACCACCTTGCTTTATGCAGGTAAAATGTATGCAAAATGTGTCTCGTGAATACCTTAAAGCACAATGATGCCAGCTGCTATTACATTTTGAAGAAAAAAAAAACTGCAGAAGCCCCAGTAGTAGTATACTTGTAATGCATTTATCAAGCTCAGTGAAATTCCGCAATATGCCTGACATTCCATGTGAAAATTAAGCCAACAATCCTTCTCCATCTAAGATTCTGATCAGTTCTAGCTTATGAATCACTTCAGTTTTACATTTGATAGTCATCCCTTTTCGTATTATCTCCATGAATGTCATAAAATATGGCAGCAGTTGCAGAGGGCATCTTACTCACTTCGCATCATCGAAATGCTGCTTCAAGATGTTGGATGACATTGGCCTACACCTGCTGATCACCGATTATGTTGCTCTACACCTACCTACATAGTATTGATCACGTCAGCCTCCACCTGCAAGCAGCTGATCATGTCTGCCTACACCTATTAATAATTGATTGCATGAACTGCTACACATGCACAATGTATATCTTCCTGCAAGTAAGCTATTTAAATTCCACAACATGCGTGGCATTCCATGTTAAAAGCAACCTGAAAACCTGTGTACCTTGTCTAAAATCCATAGAGTATAGCCAATTCATCCCTGCAATTTGTCATTTGATAGCAGTCCCTTTTTGCAATATCTCCACGGACATCATCAATATATTGCGGTTGTTGGAGTAGGCATTTTACACACTCTGTTCCATCACAATGCTGCTTGAATGTATGTTATGACATCTGCCAAACAATCACAATACACATGTGCATTTCAACTGCATCTCTTGCCCATATATTTTACCAATCATGTGATGTGAAATGTACAATATTCACTATTTAAAATAAACTTTGCATGCTATTCATTGATTATTTATCAAGTGCTTACATTGGGATGCAGTGTGCAGTTTACCCCACCGGAATGCCAATTGTGGAACTAGGTATAAACAGCTTCTGTTTTGCTGAGGGGAAGCCATAGTGTTTGTTCAGTTAAGCCACACATAATTTATGTCATTGTGTATTGCCATTATTTTGCTCATTTTACCATAAACATAGTACAAGCTTTTGCTGTTTGTACGCACCGCATTGCGCCAGATTTGAAACCAAAATGTTAGTTGCTGTATTATCACCATAATAGATTACCTACCCTTCCAGGCTTCATATTTTCGTTAAAATTGGTAACATTTTAGTATCAAAAGCCCTCGCCTTAGTATCCATGACGCGAGTCGGTTGAAAAACCTTGTATCGAGTAATCCAATTTATGGTTCCCTGTACATTTTGTGCCTGGCCGCTTCGAGACCCCACATATGTGACGTCATTGCTACGAGAAGGTTTTTAAATCGATGGGAACCCCTAAGTGAAATTATTAAATTATGCTGTACATGCTTCTCCTGTGAGAAAGAAAAAATAAGTTTTGTCTACCATATTACGTTTTTTGTTTGCAACCAAAAACCCATTACGTGAAATTTGTCCATTATATGTGAATATGTGTGTGGTTTGACCGTACCATGCCCAAGCCGGCTGTGTGGTGTGACCGTACCCTCCCCAGACAGGCTGTGCGGTGTCATTGTATCCTCAGACCGACCATGTGATGTGACTGTACCACCCCCAGAAAGGCTATGTGGTGTCACTGTACCCTCGTCAGACCGGCTGTGTGACCGTACCATGCCCAGACAGGCTATGTGGTGTCACTATACCCTCAGACCGGCTGTGTGACCGTACCATGCCCAGACAGGCTATGTGGTGTCACTATGCCCTCAGACCGGCTGTATGACCGTACCATGCCCAGACAGGTTATGTGGTGTCACTGTACCCTCGTCAGACTGGCTGTGTGACCGTACCATGCCCAGACAGGCTATGTGGTGTCACTGTACCCTCAGATCGGCTGTGTGATGTGAGCACACCATCCCCGGACAGGCTATGTAGTGTCACTATGCCCTCCCCAGACCGGCTATGTGAATATGGGACCGTACCATGCCCAGACCAGCTGTGCGGTGTGACGGCTGCATCGCGACAGGGATCCGCGAGCTGGGCGAGGGGCTGGCGTCGACGCTGGCCGGCTCTCGGTACGCGCCGCCGCCGCCACCGGCCGCCGCAATCAGCGACGGCGCCCCGCAGCCAGGCTTGGTGACCGTGCTGGACGTGCTGGCAGCCGGCCGCAACGGCCACCCGCCCGTCTCCGGCCAAGGCGTGGTGGCGCACTTTCAGGTGAGTGTTCCGACCACGGTTGGTGACCCATACAGGTGGGTGTTCCAGCCACAGCTGGTCACCCACATACTGGTGGGTGTGTCCGATCACGGCGGTTGGTATGCCGTAATTAGCGCACTATGGTACTGGTGGCTCGCCCCTTGGCAATATATTTATATAAACATACTGTTGATGGGGGTTAGTACAATGGTTTCAGTAAGCTTGTTGTATGTAGCAGTGGAGCCGGTCGGTCTGTCGACCCAGTGACTGGTGTGGTGTGATGTGGTGCAGTTGTGTACCTGACCGCCGTATGGTGACGCTGTACCGCCGTCGCAGGCCCACATCAGCGCCGTAGTGCAGCTGTGTTTTGACGCGTCCGGCACTCTTCTGCTGACTGCCGACAAGCCCGGAAATAGCTTCCACGTCTTCCGGATACAGGCACACCCGCAGCGGGCCGGCCTGGGGAGTGTGCACCACCTGTACACGCTGTACCGGGAGACACCACCGCCAAGGTACCCACCACCTGTAGACCACGTGTCTGGGAGACACCGCCTGTACACGCTGTACCGGGGAGACACCACCGCCAAGGTACCCACCACCTGCAGACCACGTGTCTGGGAGACACCGCCTGTACACGCTGTACCGGGGAGACACCACCGCCAAGGTACCCACCACCTGTAGACCACGTGTCTGGGAGACACCGCCTGTACACGCTGTACCGGGGAGACACCACCGCCAAGGTACCCACCACCTGTAGACCACGTGTCTGGGGAGACACCGCCTGTAACCACGGGACATGCCTGTACCGGGGAGACACCACCGCCAAGGTACCCACCACCTGTACACGCTGTACCGGGGAGACACCACCGCCAAGGTACCCACCACCTGTAGACCACGTGTCTGGGAGACACCGCCTGTACACGCTGTACCGGGGAGACACCACCGCCAAGGTACCCACCACCTGTAGACCATGTGCCAGGGAGACACCGCCTGTACACGCTGTACCGGGGAGACACCACCGCCAAGGTACCCACCACCTGTACACGCTGTACCGGGGAGACACCACCGCCAAGGTACCCACCACCTGTAGACCACATGTCTGGGATGCACCACCTGTACACGCTGTACCGGGGAGACACCACCGCCAAGGTACCCACCACCTGTAGACAACGTGTCTGGGAGACACCGCCTGTACACGCTGTACCGGGGAGACACCACCGCCGAGGTACCCACCACCTGTAGACCACGTGTCTGGGAGACACCGCCTGTACACGCTGTACCGGGGAGACACCACCGCCAAGGTACCCACCACCTGTAGACCATGTGCTGTCTGGGAGACACCGCCCTGTACACGCTGTACCGGGGAGACACCACCGCCAAGGTACCCACCACCTGTAGACCACATGTCTGGGATGCACCACCTGTACACGCTGTACCGGGGAGACACCACCGCCAAGGTACCCACCACCTGTAGACAACGTGTCTGGGAGACACCGCCTGTACACGCTGTACCGGGGAGACACCACCGCCAAGGTACCCACCACCTGTAGACCACGTGTCTGGGAGACACCGCCTGTACACGCTGTACCGGGGAGACACCACCGCCAAGGTACCCACCACCTGTAGACCATGTGCCAGGGAGACACCGCCTGTACACGCGCTGTACCGGGGAGACACCACCGCCAAGGTACCCACCACCTGTACACGCTGTACCGGGGAGACACCACCGCCAAGGTACCCACCACCTGTAGACCACATGTCTGGGATGCACCACCTGTACACGCTGTACCGGGAGACACCACCGCCAAGGTACCCACCACCTGTAGACAACGTGTCTGGGAGACACCGCCTGTACACGCTGTACCGGGGAGACACCACCGCCAAGGTACCCACCACCTGTACACGCTGTACCGGGGAGACACCACCGCCAAGGTACCCACCACCTGTAGACAACGTGTCTGGGAGACACCGCCTGTACACGCTGTACCGGGGGAGACACCACCGCCAAGGTACCCACCACCTGTACACGCTGTACCGGGGAGACACCACCGCCAAGGTACCCACCACCTG
>JAOTOM010001929.1:0-84379 GCA_034440615.1 Ashinkailepas kermadecensis | reverse complement strand
AGAGTGCGAAACTGATGCAGACAGGATGAGTGGTGGGGGATTGGCTGGCGGGCAGGCTGGTGCCGGTGAAGCACGGACAGATGATATGGTTCTCGGGCGCTTGGCAAACGGACGGGCAGAGTAGATTGTCGTGACGGTTGGTGGGTGGGTTGAAGAAGTAGCGGGGTAGGTTATAGCAGCGGGTGGTGGACGGTTAAGGAGGAGGAAAAACTGCTGTAAGCACGGACTGGTAGGAGTGCAGATGGCGCATGATCGACGGAAACGGTCAAAGGATGATTCATTGATGGAAGGACAAGTCGCTTGACGTCATTGGTTGATCGTGGGACAGGTTGGATGGCGGCAGCGGTTGATGATACGGCAGGAGGGTTGGCGACAGAGGCTGGCGGGCAGGTAGGGGCCAGAGTTCCATGGCTGACACCAACGGCTACCAGATGGGTTGACGAGGCAGACTGGATGGCGGCAGCGGTTGTTGGTGAGACAGGAGAGTTGCCGACAGAGGCTGGCGGGCAGGTGGGGACCGGAGCAGGATCGGTGGCAGTCGCTGACGAAGAGGCCGAGTCGTCATCGCCTGGCTGGTTGATGTCGGCGCCGTCAGCTGAGGCCAAATCGTCATCTGATGATCCCGAAGTTGTGGCGGTGGCTGCCTGTCGGTGGCATCACTGGCACGAGATGTTGCCAAAGCTTCCAAGGTCGCGAATTCGTTGGAACCGTAGTCCCGCCTCTGAGAAACGAATACATACGTAAAGAGACTGTTGCAGCGGTGGACAACTTTTCAAAACACATTCAGAGCGTTGGTTGGTTGGTTATTGGAGTTTAGGGGCGCATCGACTGCGTCGGTCATACAGCGCCCGACATTCAAAGAGGCATTGGATACTGTGAATTTTGACGGCAATAGAAGATGCATATGTGGACTCCAACACCAAAAAAGTGCATATGATTTGATATCTCGCTATATTGATGGATAATCTACCTGGTACCAACACTGGAACACACGACCTAACTTGAACGGAGAGGGGATTCAGCCGTACAGTCATCCGCTAATGATAGGTCGTGTAAATACTAATACAGCAGACAAATGACAAAGAAATATCAAAGGATAATGCGTAATAAAAATATACCAATACCACTTAAATGAGAATCGTAGGACGGTATGGTATCACACTTGTACCGAACTTCGTGGCATGTCATTCTGACTGACTTTTGTTTGCATTTCACTGTTTGACTGACGATGGTATGGGCGCTGCAATTATCTTGTTAGGATAAACACGTGTACACGCAAAGGAAGAATAAGACATTCTACTCGGAGTGGGCTGTTGGATTAAAACCCATAGTTTCATTAAGATTATTGATGCACCTTAGCAACTGCACCACTCGTCTATTCCACTTCGTCCATGCCACGCGGCCCTCAAATATCAGTGGAGTGATTGTACATCATCCCTGATTTAATGAATTTACTTCATGTAGACGTCTTGACCTAACCTGCACCTCCCCAAACTATCCTACCCTATCCTACCTAAAATTGAACCTGTTCAAGGTGCCGACATAAACACAAAAACAATCTTTGCTCATTAATGGGTGTTGGACACTCAGCAGCGCTGAAGACCAGGGCTAGAATGATAGCCTGTTGAAGCATTTTTCTTATTCAGAATACTATCCTCCCACCTTCCTCATTTAAAGGTTAAATGGAGCTGTTTGACAATTAGCTGCTCTGTGATAGAGTTCTCAAGATTCCCTGGAAAGTGCAGAGAGATCATGTCCCAGTTTTGAAAACAAGTATCCGATTAGACGAGCAAATCATTTTCCTTTTCACATCTAAGTTTAGTTTGTAGTTATTTGGGCTTTAGGGCGCATCAACTTCATTGGCCATGTAGCGCCCATTCTTCACATCTAGGATTGCGAAGTATAAATCGAACCCTGTTGCAGACTGATCGTGTTTTGTCCGTCGCACAATTGCAGCCAATTGAGGAGATATGGAAGCTGGATATTTGGTCACCCAAGTGCCAGGTTGACGAAATCTCCAGGCTGAAATAGTTCCCAGCGTGACCAAACCTCCAATCTGAAGTGTCAGGTTTGGTCCATCACGATCTCCTCAGTTTTGAGATAATTGCGTACATATGACTTCCCGTTTTGCGTGTTTTGAAAGATATCTAATTTGGGGATAACGATATCAACGATAACCATACAAACAGCTATTCTATAAACTGGCATTGTAAAACATAACATTGCACATCATAGGTAATCCATTCGCCTGGAATTGCGATGCGGGATGTTCGTTATCACGATGCCGGATCCCATTACGATGGGCAAAAGTATGATATCTATAGACGGGATACTTCGAAACGAGGCATGAAGACTTCCACAAACACGCACCAGTCACGTAGCGTCGCCAATCTCTCACGCCGATTGGTCGCGGGCGGAGAGTAGCGACAGGTGAGACTCGAACCCACAACCTTTCGATTGTGAGACGAGCATCTTACCCCTAGACCACTCGTCCCCTTTTGCAAGGATGTCGATTCAGTGTTCAGTAAGTGGTATATTACACCCTATTTCGCGAATAATTTATAACTGATGCAGAACACGTTTCAGCAGATGCAAGGAGTAACAGTGTTGTCATGTCTGGACCCAAAAGTTGCAAATCACCAGCTGGAGTTACACTCCGAGTAACAACCATTAACAACGTTTGTATGTCACTAAGGTCTGTTTTCGTGTTGTCGCTGTCCGCATGGGACCAAGGACTTACCGATGACAATTCAGAAGGCGATGGAAGAAATTCTGAAGCAGTGCAGGTGCAGGTACCCGGGAAATGTCCTCGTCTGTGCGGTGACTAGGAGCGATTGGAAGATTTTCTAACTCGTCTGCGGGAACACAGGGTAACACTAAACATGGAAAATACACGCTGAGACAGACGGCTGCGGACTTCCTTGGGTTTACCGTGTCCTCAGCGGGAGTCTCGGTGAGCCCAGAGCGGGCTAGGGCGTTAGGACATTAGGCGTCAGGACGAAAGAGCTCCAGTCACTACTGGGCTGTTGGGGTTCTGCTCTCGTTTCGTGCCTGGATACAGCACCCTCATGGAACCACCGAGGAGGATGCTGCTTAAGGAGGCGATGCCGTTCAAGTGGATAGAGGAGCTCGCGGCAGTGCTGAAAGGGAGACGTGCTGTACCAGGCAGTCGCGGAGTCACCATTTACGACCCTCAGCTTCCACAGTCATAACTTTGGATGCAAGCGATGTGGGCCTGGGTGGGGTGCTGTCTCAGCCTAACTCAGAGGAAGAGAGGGTGGTAGCATTCACGTTGCGTACGCTAAACCAAGCCCAGAGGCGCTGCAGTATGACAGAGAGGCGCTGGCGGTTGTGTGGACAGTGGCGAAATGGAGGAAGTATCTCTGGAATCAGCAGTTGTCTGCGACTTGATCATGTGGCATTGCAGACACCGCTGACGTCACCGGGTGTCGCCCAAGCTGCCATGAGGATAACAAAGTGGTCAGACTGGCTCATGGAGTACTCGTTCACAGTTTAGCGTGTGAAGGGAGGTGTACGTCCTGCAGATGGGTTGTCACGACTGCCGGAATCGGCAGAAGTGGTGGAGGACAAATACAAATGTATCGCTACAGTAAGAGACCGTCCGGCAGCAATGGATGAAGAGTTGGTGGCGGCTATAAGTGAAGATCGTGTTGCGTGATCAGGTATCGCGTCCGTGGTCTCGTAGGCCGAGCGACTGCTCGCCTGACCTTCAGCTATTCTTCCACCTCAGGGATCAACTCACTGTGCAGAGGTATGGATGTGCGCGGCGATTGCCTAATCGTTCCAGAAAGTCTGCTTCGCTCAGACTGCCCAGCCTGGCACATCAGTGGCACCAGAGCATCGTCAGATGCGAGCAGCGCCTGCAGGAGCTATATTGGTGGTCTGGCATTGATCGAGATGGTGGAGGCAAGAGCTGTGAAGTCTGCGCCACTGTGTATGGATGAGACGGCGGTACTTCGACATACTCCAATGCATTCAGTGCCTTTACCAGCGGCAGCCTGGAACAAGATAGGGCTGGACTTTATTGGACCTATGGATGCAGCCCACGCTCAGCGATATGCCGTGGTCCTGGCATCCGACTTCTCCCAAGTAGGTAGACGCTGGATTTCGCTCGGAGTCAAACTGTCACGCGTGTATTGAATTTATCGAGGTCTTGGCGTCACGCAAAGTATACCCCAGGGAATTGCTGTTCGACAACGGCACGTACAACATATACATTTTTTCTCAGAAATTACCTGCAGAGTGTGGGTGTAAGTCATATCCGGGCCCCACGCTACCAACAGGGAGCATCTGGGGCAGTAGAACGGTGCAATCGCGCCGTGAAGGCGACGTTGCAGGCAGCTGACCAACGAGGGCTTGACCGCCGGGCGTGTCGGCAGCGGCTCCTGCAACAGAGCATGAACATTCAAAACGCCGACTGGTACTGGTACCAGCACTGGGACCAGCACGGATATGGCGCAGCTGCACCACAGGGAGGCAAATCTGCACAGGGTTGCACGGCATGGTGGCCAGTCTAGCTACTCCAAGAGAGACGTCCTCTCTGGCGCTGAGGCGACGCGCTGCGGACAGTCAAGGAAGCAGGAGTATACTGACACAATATGTCACAAACAGGTGCCCCACTTCCGTTTCTGAGAATGGATCCGATACAAACCGAAAAATAGTATTTCTTGAAATGCCATATCAGACTTAAAATAAAATAGACACAGCAAATTCTCCTTCTGGTGATACTTTGAAAAATCACACATCAGAAGTGACAGTTCTTTAAAATCGCGCCACCTAATAGTGGCAAGGGAGCTCCATCGGTGTTAAAATAATGGTTTTTCTTCCAGGTGTCAGATGTTGAAATGAGCACAATAGAATGTTGAAAATCTGCATGGAATTAATTTCAATGAGAAAATGTGTATGCCCTGGAAAGTATTATTTGAGCCAACAGAGTGCTGTGGCTACACCCATGTTTGTTTTGAGATACAAAACAAAAAAGCAAACATTTGCAAGGCATGTCATTTTAGTCTTGTGATTTGAGTCTTTAGTCATTTGAGTCTTATGACTAAAATGCAAGTTATGAACAAATGATTTAAACATGTATCCGATACATATACTTCCGATACTTCGTGTATACTATGCCATGACACAAAGTAGAGAGTAAAAACACAGCATAATTATTCATGCTTAGCATTACAATTGTCAAATTATCAGCTGCCAGTCAATAAAGAATGAGGGGTACTGAAGTTATTTACAAAAAAACAATGAAAATAACTACAAGTAAGTATTATTGATGTGAAAGGATACTTACCTGTGTCTAATGAAATCAGAGAATTATATATATACATACATACATACATACATGAATATAAGTATATATGTATATATATATATATATATATATATATATATATATATATATATATATATATATATATATATATATATATATATTAGCCTGGTCCAAACATACATGGTGATTTTAAAAGTTTCAAGGAAGTGCGCTTCACAAGTTTATTTTTATTCCACTATATGTGCCTGTATTGTGTGCCAAATTTTGGACGATGTCATGCATATTTAAAGGTCGCGCAAAATCTCATCTTTGGTTTCTCTCTTTTGCAGATGGCCTCCTCAGCACCGAGTACGCTAAGTGGACCAGAATGGTGGTTATTATGGAGTCCCCTTGAGTTTTTCTCAACTGCACGGCTTCCAACGCGAGGTGACGTACTTCGCATGTCACAATTCTTTCACCTGAAGCAGAAATTGCTTTTCCCGGAAAGCTTCAAGAAGACCCGTGAAGCCTGCTGTGCCATCTGGACGAGGGCAGGGATCCCTACCCTGCGGTTGGATTCCTGTGTGAGGAAGTTCATGGAGAGTTCATGCGGGAATACCTCAACCCGAAGTCTGCGGGTTCTTTGAATGTCGTTAACGATGCAGCAGAAGGAGCTGTTTCTCTCATCCACACCTTCAACACATCGCTGACCAAGGATGAAGAGCAGAAACAATACCTACTCTGCCTCGTGGCTAATCACCGGCGCCGCCTCCTGCTCCGACCAAGGGGGACTGATGAAAGAGGGTAGATGCTGAATTGTAGAGGGACAGGTTGAAGTCCCACCTCATTTAGTCATTCAAGTTGGCACGATGAAGCATTATTATTTATTAAGGTTATTTTGTTTTCATAGAAAATAGGAGCTATGCTATGCGAGAGAAGAACAAAAATTAGCATCCCTTCAGTTTCTCATCTGTCGGAAAAAGACACCTTTTTACGCGACCCCTAAAATTAAACGATAATTCCTGAAAATTGGTCTATATGTTATTTATGAACAGTGTAACAAAATAAAACTTGTGGAGCTAACAATTTTTCAACTTTCCTTTTTTGGACCAGGCTAATATGTATATATGTATATATATATATATATATATATATATATATATATATATATATATATATATATATATATATATATTCATATATATAGTCATATATATATTCATATATATATTCATATATATATTCATATATATGTTCATATATATGTTCATATATATGTTCATATATATGTTCATATATATGTTCATATATATGTTCATATATATGTTCATATATATATTCATATATATATTCATATATATATTCATATATATATTCATATATATATTCATATATATATTCATATATATATTCATATATATTTCATATATATATTCATATATATATTCATATATATATTCATATATATATTCATATATATATTCATATATATATTCATATATATATTCATATATATATTCATATATATATTCATATATATATTCATATATATATTCATATATATATTCATATATATAATTCATATATATATTCATATATATATTCATATATATATTCATATATATATTCATATATATATTCATATATATATTCATATATATATTCATATATATATTCATATATATATTCATATATATATTCATATATATATTCATATATATATTCATATATATATATATTCATATATATATTTATATATATATACATAATTTATCATCTGAGATACTTATAGTGACATGCTCTAGTAGTAAAACCAACCTTGGTGACCTGGGGTCAAACTGCGACATTCAGGGCCATGTAATTTGATGTGCTGCATCCTTGATAGCCATGATGTTCCTAACATCATGAACATCAAATCTGGTATCAAGCGGTAGCCTGTGGTGAACACTCGAGTAGCATTTCAAGTCAAGACATGTAAAGTTCAAATGTCTGATTGAGTGCTTTGATGACCTCACCTTTCTTCCCTATGACTTAAATTTATAGAACATGGATGTCATTCGACGTTGCTTGTTGTACGGCATCACAAAAAAAATATACGCATATATATACATGTATGCATCTATACATCTATATATATTTATATATGCATACATGTATAATGTATGCGTATGCATACACATACACATATATATATATATATATATATATATATATATATAAGTGCACACAATCATATGGCTCCTGAGTCTGATACCAGTGAGTCGGATCTGAATTGATACAAATATATGTCAGTCTGTTTGAGTTGCAAGCCAAGTCATACTTTGTGGGCTCTGAGTCTGAATTGAGCCAATCAAATAATTTTGACCTGCTCTGAATCATGAGTTGAATCAGGTATCAAGATCTATGAGTCACATGTGAGTCGACTAAAAGAAATTGGGTAGAGCACAAGTCTGCATGCTACAGTAGGTAGGCACACTTCAACTTAGGCTTACTTACCTAGGTGCCTAGGTAAATTTGCAGTATAAGGCATCATTTTTAGTTTTGGGAATTTTTATTTGGTATACCATGTTTATGAATGTGGCTAAAATGGTGGGACCAATTATTTTCTGTGCGAATGCTTACTTTTCAGTTTGCTAGCAAAATAATCCAAAAAGGCAGTGTTGAGTTAGGTAACATAGCATAAAAAGAAATGTTAAACAAATAAAACACAAATGGAACATAACCTAACTTAGAACAAACTAGCAAAACTTTGGAGAACAAGAAATAAAATTAAAAAAATTAAAATACCAAGCAAGTTATGTTCTGGTAATTCTCAACATGAAAAAAACTAACTCAGCCTTGCTTAACCCAAGCTGTTTGAAAGAAAAAAATCCTTTTTTAAAGAACCCTGGATTCTTTGACAACACATTCAACCACTAGGTCATATAGCGTCTCCAGCCTCTCACTGATTGGTTGCCTATGGATTCAGTAATGCTGCGGGTGGCAAGATTTGAACCAACAATCTTGGGATCGAAAGTCTGATACTCCACCAACCGAGCTACTGTGGCCAAAATTAGAGTTTTTTTCCATTATTTTTGGTAAACTTTCAGTTATTATTGTGCTATAAGGTGGTAGGAAGAAAAGTTTTGACACACATTTCCTCCATAAAGCAAACAAATGTGTCGGGTTTGGCTAGGTTAGGCTGGTTTACATTTTTTTAATTGGGAAGTGTTTCAATTTTTTTAATTCACACATAAAATAAATCCTATCATCATCACATTCATAAACATGGTAATCCAAAGATAAATAAAAAAACAAGCAAAAACACCCTATAAAACAAATTCACATGTGCCCAGGTACCTAGGTGCCTAGATAGGTAGGTATCTAGGTACCCAGGTACCAGGTACCTGGGTGCCTAGATACCTACCCAGGTGCCTAGGTACGTACCTGGGTGCCCAGGTATGTACCTGGGTGCCTAGGTACATACATGGGTGCCTAGGCACCTACCTGGGTGCCTATGTACATACCTGTGTGCCTAGGTATGTACCCAGTTGCCTAGGTACCTACCCAGGTGCCTATGTACCTACCTGGATGCCTAGGTAGCTACCCGGGTGCCTAGGTACCTACCTGGGTGCCTATGTACCTACCTGGGTGCCTAGGTACCTACACGGGTGCCTAGGTACCTATGCGGTGCCAACCACCGGGTGCCTAGGTACCTACCTGGGTGCCTAGGCACCTACCTGGGTGCCTAGGCACCTACCTGGTGCCTAGGTACCTACCTGGGTGCCTAGGCACCTACCTGTGTGCCTAGATACCCACCCATGTGCCTAGGTACCTACACCGGGTGCCTATGGACATACCATAGTGCCTAAGGATCTACTCGGGTGCCTAGGGACCTACCCGGGTGCCTAGGAACCTACCTGGGTGCCTAGGAATCTACCCGGCTACCTAGGAACATACCCGGTGCCTAGGAACCTACCCGGATGGCTAGGAACCTACCCGGGTGCCTAGGAACCTACCCGGGTGCCTAGGAACCTACCCGGGTGCCTAGGAACCAACCCGGCTACCTAGAAACCTACCCGGGTGCCTAGGAACCTAACCAGGTGCCTAGGTACCTACCTTCCTAGGTACGAAGTTGGTGCGTTCTTTGATATCTGGTTTCACATTGGTACATTTACCTATATAGGTAGGTAGGTACCTAAAAAAGCACAAACTGAGAACAACTGCGAGACTACACCAACCTACTCACCTGCATCTACCGAATCCGACTGGAACAACCACAAAACTGCGGATTAAGAAACGTGACAGCGAGTACCCGCGGCCGGCCGTATTTACTTATGCAAGAAAAGCCACGGCGGCCACGGCTATGAAAATACTAAGAGAGAGAGGATAACACCCACCTCTTTCACGTCCTCATTTCCGGTCACACTGTATGTATCTCCGTAGGCAAGTTTAGTAATTATACCTACTAAAGTTCCGGAAGTTTAGTAAACATTCCTACTAAACTCACTTCCCCTCTTAGTAAATATACCTACGAAACCTTTTCGAGGATGTGTTGTTCGCATTCAGCATCCTATTCGCATACTACTCCGAATTCGTTCATTTTTTCACGATATGATCTTTGTCGCTTGCAAAAGTAAGGCAAACAACGATTCTGCAGTAGGACGAGCGGTTCGATCTCTAAAGGTCCAGAGAGGTCACCGGGTCAAAAAAAGGGTGTACCGCATAAAATTCGAAGTATTTCACTTAGCCGAATAATTCCAACGCCTAGATGTCCGCTGTCCATCACAGATGCAGCACATCGAATTACGTGAACTTTAATGTCACAGTTGGACCTCAGGTCACCGAAGTTGGTTTAACTCGTGCACTATATGTGTTTACGGGGTACCGAATAAAATCATGGTGACACATTGGATACACCTGATTTTTGCAGGTCATGGTCTACATAGCACGTACATAGGAGCACATCGATCAAAATGACCCATTATGGCCACTGATTCATCACCGTTCGCCAAAAGCCACCAAAATGCAACTATACCAAATCTTGTGAACCCGATAATTTCCGCAAAATTTTACCTGGAACGACGAAAAAACACCCAGACATTGGTTATGACCCATGGATGCCGCACATTGAAGCATCTGGCCTACAATCTCATAGTTTCACCTATATTCGCAAAATACTGTTTTGACCATGCATTATTGCCATCTGCGGGGGTACCTGATCATACCTTCCTAAGCACATTCATCGGATGGACATTAGCGCCAAAAAATATCCCATCGGACAAGAAAGCAGCACATCCAAGTATGTCACCTTCAAGTTCACCGCTGACCTCAGGTCAACGAGACTTTAACATTACACCCTATGGGAATATCACGGTGTAGCTGAATACAATTTTCCTGAATACATTTATCGAATGGATATTAGTCGAATAATCGCCCACCGAACAAGAACGCAACACATCCGATCATGTGACCGTCAGTACCAGCGTTTGACCTCAGGTCAGGTTTGATGAAATTTAGAAAAAGAAAGTAGTCCACATGGGTACCGGAATGTGGGCCAAACGAAGCATTCAATGTAGACTATCTGAACACTGATGCATTCACTAGCAACACAAGAAGCAGCACATTGCGTGATCTGACCGCTATCGATGACGCATTTCATCAGGTAGCACTAGCATCTCATTCAACAACGCATTCAGAAACCATTTCACCAATGTCCTCCGATTCGTCTGAAAAATTGACGCAACCTTCGCAGATATATCCGTAGATAAGCAGTGTGCTGCTTCTTGTATTACTAGTGCATGCATCAGTGTTCAGATAGTCTACATTGAATGCTTCGTTTGGCCCACATACGGTACCCATGTGGACTACTTTCCTTTTCCAACTTTCATAAAACATGACCTGAAGTCAAACGCTGGCGCTGACGGTCACATGCTCGGATGTGCTGCGTCCTTGTTCGTTGGGCGATTATTCGACGCTAAAATCCATCCGATAAATGCATTCAGGAAAATTGTATTCGGTACACCGTGATATTCCCATAGGGGTGTAATTTTAAAGTCTTCGTTGACCTGAGGTCAAATGGTGACCTCGATTGACCAGTTGACTTGGTGTAGCTGCATGCCACCGTGATAGTGGTGGCACAAGCGTTTGAATCATTCCAATAAGTGAATTATCCGGGAAGTTATGCGGTATCCCAATTTTGACCTGGCTGACCTTTTCGCCTCTAAAGGCGAAATTTTTCGTCGTAGCAGAAAATCGTTTCGGAATGCATGTACCGGTATGTCTGCGAAGGTTGTGTCACATTTTCAGACGAATCGGAGGACATTCGTGAATTCATTTCTGAATGCGTTGTTGAATGGGATGCTAGTGCTACCTGATGAAATGCGTCATCGATAGAGGTCAGATCACGCAGTGTGCTGCTTCTTGTGTTGCTAGTGCATGCATCAGTGTTGAGATAGTCTACATTCAATGCTTCGTTTGGCCCACATACGGTACCCAAGCGGACTACTTTCTTTTCTGAATTTCATAAAACCTGACCTGAGGTCAAACGCTGGTGCTGACGGGCACATGCTCGGATGTGCTGCGTCCTTGCTCGGTGGGCGATTACTCGACGCTAATACCTATCCGATAAATGTATTCAGGAAAATTGTATTCGGTACACCGTGATTTTCCCGCAGGGTGTAATGTTAAAGTCTTCGTTGACCTGAGGTCAAATAGTGACCTCGAGTAACCAGTTGACTTGGTGGCTGCATGCCACCGTGATAGCGGTGGCACAAGCGTTTGAATCATTCCAATAAGTGAAATTTCCGGCAGATTATGCGGTACCCCAGATTTGACCTGTCTGACCTTTTCGCCTCTGAAGTTGAAATGGTTCGTCGTAGCAGAAAATCTTTTCGGGATGCATGTACGGATGGGTATGTTTGCGAAGGTTGTGTCACATTTTCAAACGAATCGGAGGACATTGGTGAATTCGTTTCTGAATGCGTTGTTGAATGGGATGCTAGTGCTACCTGATGAAATGCGTCATCGATAGAGGTCAGGTCACGCGGTGTGCTGCTTCTTGTGTTGCTACTGCATGCATCAGTGTTGAGATAGTCTACATTCAATGCTTCGTTTGGCCCACATACGGTACCCAAGTGGAATACTTTCTTTTCTGAATTTCATAAAACCTGATCTGAGGTCAAACGCTGGCGCTGACGGTCACATGCTCGGATGTGCTGCTTCCTTGTTCGGTGGGCGATTATTCGACGCTAATATCCATCCGATAAATGTATTCAGGAAAAACTGTATTCGGTACACCGTGATATTCCCATAGGGTGTAATGTTAAAGTCTTCGTTGACTTGAGGTCAAATGGTGATCTTGAAGGTGATCAGTGTATTGGAGTTGGAGTTGTTGGAGTTGGAATAACTCCGGAATGACTCCGCCATTTTTGCTCAGAGGAGTTGGAGTTGGAGTCACTCCAGGATCGTCCAGCAGGAATTGGAGTGACTCCTATTTTAGCAAAGGAATTGGAATTAAGGAGTTAAATTTCATGCCAATTCCAGGTACATTTTTCCCCATTTACTGCGCATAATAATTGGTTATCGGTAGTGTTTAAATGTGTGGCAGAGGCATCAATTTGGTAACATTTATGGAACCAGGCTTGACCCGACCCTGACACGTCTGAAATTGAAGACAAGGTTTGGACCCGGCGTGCGTACGTGCGCCGGTACAGGAGCACGGTATCACTGGACAGTGATATGTTGCATGGTAAACATTGAGTCTAAAATGAGTTTTGTCCCCTGGCCAAACGAGATTCCGCCGCGGCTGCTTAGTTGGCGTATACACTTTGTGTCAAATTCAACTTGACAGCAGCTCGCGATCCCACTGCAAACGGCCCCACCATCCCTAATGTGGTACCCCTGGCTTGGGAATCATTATTATTATTATTGGGACTTTAGGGCGCGAAAACCCGTTTTGGCTATTATGCTGGCGTGGGAATCACTGGTTCGTACCAAATACACTTCCGGTCACCACCGACGTTCGGATTTTCCGGCTCTGCGCGAGCGCACGAGGGCGCCAGATGCCGCTGTTGTCATGGCAACCAGTAGTGGCGTGCGGGTGGCGTGCGCGTGCATGACAGCGGCGAGGGCGAGACAGTGCGGGATTTGTGTGTGGTGTGTGAAGATGTCTGGCTACGGGAAGAAGACCGGCCCTTTGGACGCCTTTTTTAAGACAGCCTCAGACTCGGAAGATGTCTATGTGGACGATCCTGATCCCTGCCTTCCTTCGGCCGTAACCCAGGGTGTAAATGAAGCGGGTGGCGGCCCAAGTTCTGCCCTGACGCCATCAGTATCAGTATTGGATGCTTTCTTCACCGGACGGCATGTGGAGGGCGAAATCGTCACCTATACCTGCAAATTGTGCCATGCCGCTATCCGAGGGAAGATATCAGTGAGTTCCAATGGGGTCTGAAAGTTGATAAAGATGTAGATGGCGCTGAGAGTCAATGGTCACCCAGCCTTCTTTGGCGAACCTAAAGCGCTATGTTTTGTGGGTTAGGGAGGGCAGAATCTTTATATTTAAAAAGCCTATTGTACATTTTGTAAGCAGCGTATGTTGTTTGCGCGTATTTAATTATGTTGAATGTACTTCAGACACGTCTAGTTTGCTGGAATATTTACCATTAGTGCGCTAGAAATTAGGAGAAGCAAGCCAGAAGTATGGGTGCATGTGCGGTTCCCGGCTGCCATAAACGTGATCCATCTATCAGGTTTCCAGCAGACTGCAAGGTAAGAAGGCAGAAAATTGATTTGAAAAACAACTATTGTTTGACTGCCTTTCTGTAAAAGACGTAGTGGGAACCATTTAGGAAAGCACTGGTAAGGTACCTAGGCACATTAGGTACCAAGGTAAGTACCTATCTATTGTCCAGACTGTAAAGTATGGCACAAGGTTCACTGGGGCACATCAGCCCACAGTGAAAATATGCACCAATCCACACCAAGGGTGAGAAATTGACTCCAATCTGCACCCCCACCCCCAATCCATAGCCAGGAATTTGTCATGGCTAATACCTAACATGCTAAGATTGGATTGTTAGCCTACTTAATTTGAAACTAATAATTTGAGTTCCACCCATAAGTTATGTTCAGTCAAATTAATTTCACCAAAATTGCATTGCAGGTTAGGTTGGGCAGTGGGTATCTGGTCACCTAGAGCTAGGTACCTTACCAAGGTAGTTGTTCATATGGGCCCCATTAGGGGCCCACACCCACCTCTCAGGGAGCCTGCACTGCTTGGGGCACTGACTCCCAGGGGCCCACATCTCTTGTGGGTCCTGTACACAGGAGTGGATCCAGAAAGCTGTCAAGGGGGGGGGGGGGTGACCTCATAGAGAGGGGGCCCATGCTGTGCTAGGATACCAGCCAAGAATGTCCTTCCTGGAGTAGGCGGGGTGGAAAGTGATGTTTGATGAGGCCTGCTAGTATTCCATGTTCCGGTCTTGGGGGGGGAGCAATGTCTGGTGTGACCCACAGGTATTCCATGTGCCAATCTTGGGTGGGGGGTCTGACACTTGTGAAATTGTGCCCCATCTTGGGAAAATTATCGTACAGATTAAGGGTTTAGGGTAGGCTTTAGGTCAGATTTCGTCAGGCCGGGTTAGGTTTCAGCCCCACCCAATGTGTGATGCCTGCTAAATGAATACCGGAACTTCTCAGGGAACCTGCACATCCACTAGAGCGGTGGTTCCCAACCTTTTTGGTCCATTTCCCCTTTCGCCTCTGGCCAAACCTGCCGTTTCCCCCCTAAAAACTGAAGTTATATTTGTATGTCACTCAAGACATCACTTACGTCAATGAGACAAATGCGTAATTGATCCCATCAAAATTTCCCCCCTGAAATACCGAAATTTCCACCCAGGGGGAAATTTCTCCCCGGTTGGGAACCACTGCACTAGGGGGACCTGTAACTGTACCTCTGCAAGCCAGTGCTACCAGTCTGGCTGCTTGAAGCCAGGCATATGAGGCCTGGCCCAGCCTCCCATGTTCATGGGCACCCTTTGCACCCCCACCCACCCCCCCACAACCTTTCTTCAACACAATATTTCCGAAATCCTTGGCCTAAATGACTTGCAACCCTAATAAAAGACATGCCAACACCGACTCCCGGCAACCCCACGCAAAATGCACAGCAAAGATGGCCGACGCCTCCTCGTCGGGTGACCATTGCGTACAGCGCCGCCCTGGTGGCCAAATCGTAGCTTTCAGACCCCATTGTAAGCGTCATCTGCGCCGAAAACATACATCTCAGCTGGCGGCCCATGAAAAGTTGAATGATAAAAGGGCGCCGCAGCCGGAGCGCACAAAATGTTCCAAGGAAGCGCAGTTAGACGAAGCCATCGTCACACTTATCTGCTGTGACCAGCTGCCAATAACTCAGGTCACATCATCCGCTTTCAAGAACCTGCTCCAGGTAAGGCATGGGCAGACATATACCAGAATAAAAAGCCGGGATCGGATCCATCGATCCCTTTATTGTCGATTTTTGGGCTCCTGGATAATTTGTGTTTCTCGAAGGATCTTCTGAGATCTGGGATCTTTTTAACTCGTCGAGGGATCTTGGATCTTTTAAAAAGTATGTCTATATATTTTGCGACCTTGATCTTTTTGTACGATCCTCATCCTGGTACATGTCTGATCATGGGTCATGGGTTGGATGCAGGGCGTCCTATAAGGATTTTTAAATTTTCACGGGGGGGGTTTTCACCCCGGTGTATCTAATATATGTAAGTTTTCTGAAGGGCCAGGATGTCATTTGTCTAACAGGCGACCATGCTCTTAACCAGCTTCAGCTTCCGGGGGGGGGGGGTGCACTCTAAGTTTTCGCGTCCTACTATGATATATCACCAGCATATTTTTCTCTCACTCCAAAACCCCCTTTCACGGGGGGATTTCCAGTTACACTGGGGAATTTCGTGACACTTGGGAGGATTTTCCCCACTTAACATCTTAGCGGAGGCCCTGGTTTGATGTGTTTCATGGAACGTTTGCATTCTTGAAGCTTCGTATGGGCCCTAGTGGAGTTTTTTTTTCTTCACGAATATGGATCAGCGTTGATGTGCCCTAAAATACACAATTTCTATTTAGGACTCAGTTTTCTAGCCATGCTTGTTAACTGCCAAAAAAACGCGAATTACGCATTGAAAAACAGTATTGGTAAAGTATTTATTTAACACGCGCACGCCCGGGGGGGCAGATATCTGCCCCCCCCCTGCGGGTTTTCCTAATTTTCCGCCATACTAACTTGATGAGCAACGCCAAACCTCGTATGGCTGCTCATCAGTCTTTTCCGCATATCCTCAGAAATTTTTTCCCCTGGGTCATCTCAGGTCAGGTTACCAGGTCAGGCGAAGTGACCCAACATCCCTCGGAGTTCCAGGTGTTGCCACTGTCACAGTGTTGGTCCGATCAAGATGAAACTTATAGGGTGTCATAAGGTCATCAGGGACTACAATCGTAATACCATATAATTTTATTATCAGTGACCTAAGGTCAGGTCAGAATTGTGGCCACCCCAATATAAACCTATGGAGGAAAACAAAACTTGTATAATTTCGCAGAAAGTGGTCAAATTTGATTTATATTGCCCATGTCACTGAGTTTTGGGTCACTTTCAACCATCGAACTCAATGTTTAGACCGGTGACCTTGACTAGGTCACCAAAGACCAATTAGGGTCACGTAAGCATTTCCCTCAATAACTTTTGACAGAATTGAGATAGAAACACGATTCTACTTCCATTATGATTGTCTGATCGGGACGCGTCGAATGATATGCAACATGACCTAGTTAGGTCAATATTTGACCTTGACCAGAGGTCAAGGTCAAATGTTTATCTAACTGGGTCATGTGATATATCATTCAAAGCGTCTCAACGAGACAATCACAATGATGCAGGTTTCATTGCTCTATCTTTATTTACTCAAATGTTATTCGCCAAAAACCACCCCATCCCGTAGTAGCCCATTTGACCTTCTTTGACCTCTGGTGCCCTTAATATTGGTTAGAGCGGAAAAATGACCGAAATACTTTCGATAGAGCGTGTCACAAGCTATCCAACGCCGTTTTCTATTTGTCGCTACCTAACATAGTTCTGGAGATCTTAGGGGGGGCAGACATCTGCCCCCCCGGACCGGCGAAGTTGGCGCGGACCGCCGGACGTGCGCGTGTTAAAAGAAAATTTGCTGTATATAACACTAGGCACGTTTTGGTACGAACTGTTTGTAGAGGTGTGTTTTATATATATATATATATATATATATATATGAAAGTAGGCTAAATATTGCCTGAGATCTGGTAGACTCCATATCCCACCACACTTGCACTGTTCTGACACTTAGCACAATAACAGTTAGAGAAACTATCAGCCGCGGCGGATTCCAATTTAGAGCGGGGGCCAAAGCAGATCTGAGTGTGGTGAAAGGGGGGGGGGGGGGTGTCGGCAGGTTGCGAAATGCGAGCGATAAAATTTGACACTATGTTCAATCGCAGATGTGTGTGCTCGCCGAAATTTCATGTCGTTTTGACCGCAGTACGTATGCTGCCAAATTGTTACAGCTTATCCTTCCTGAGAAAATTTCACAGTTTCCGATGCAAAAATTAAGGCTGACAACATGCTGTGGTTGGGGAAACTGGGAGGGGAAAAATAGGAGACCCCGGTGGGCAAAATACATCGGTTCGCCCCCGAGACTTTTCGACCGGGGGGCAGTTGCGACCCTTCCCCCCGGAATACGCCGCGGCTGGAAACATGGCTATATAATATGGCGGTTAGGGCCAAAAGCTGGGGCATAGCTAGTTTGGGCTTCCAAAAATGTTATAAAAAATAAGTGTAAAAAGTTTTTTTTACATTTTCAACATTTCTGAACTTTGGTCATAAAATTTCCTTTCAGGTTAAATTTTGACGCCGAAAATGGATCAAACCAGTACTTTTTTAAATTCCACTATACAAAGGCATTGTTTGACGGCCTACAATTGCTTTGTTACAGGTCGCTGCCCCAGCATACAAAGTACCGTCATATGAGAAGATGACAGACACACTCATACCAAGACGAGTTGACAAGATCAAAAGGGAAATCAGTGCAGTGCTTAGGTCTGTTGATTCCGTGGGTCTGACCATGGATATATGGACAAGCCGCACATTGACAGCGTACATGGGGTTGACGGCCAGTGTAGTGACGCCGGACTTCGTGGCCAAAACGTTATATTTGGCATGCAGAGTGATCCACGGTTTGCACACGAGCGACAAAATTTGGACCGAGTACTCTGAGCTAATCGCTGAGTGGGAACTGGAGGGAAAGGTGAACCGGGTAGTAACAGACAACGCATCGAACATGCTGAAGGCATTTGCGCAGACCGTGCCAGGCTTTGACTCCAACATTGGGGATGACTGGGACGAGCTAGAGCCGACCAACCACGAGGATCACGATGTGTCCGGTCTGTACTGTGATGGCGACCTCCAGATGACTCTGAAGGACGTCAAACTGCAGTCGGGTTGTGCATGTCACACGCTACAACTGTGTGTGAAGGACGGCCTGAAGCGGGAAGTGGACTCGGTGGTGGATAACGTCATCAGGAAGGCGTCCAAAATCGTCTCATCCACCAGGCACAGCGTCTCGGACGCTGAACTCCTGGCAGAATCCGGAACACGGTTTAATGTCGCAAATGCGACCCGCTGGAATGCTCAGTGGAAAATGCTTAAGAAATTCCACTCTGTCGTCACCAAACATCCGTCGATCCAAAACAGATTGCAGGCATGCACGAAGGGCAACATCAAGATGACGAAGCATGAGCTGGACATGATAGGTGAGATCATTTCAATTCTGGAGCCATTCCAGGAGGCCACCGCACTGTTCGAAGCCGACGTCTGTACCAGCAGTAAAGTCATACCAGCCATCAAAGGCATGCATGGTGTCCTCAGTGAATTGGAAGACAGTGTAGTGTCAACGAAGAAGACAGTGAAGGCGCTCAGTCAGAGCGTACACAAGAGGTTTGACGGCCTGATGGACGATCCTTTGCTGGTATCCGCGGCCTTTTTGGACCCAAATTTTGGGTGCACTTGGCTGGACAGTGATGAGGAGACTCAAATCAGGAGCGTGCGCAAGCGGACTGTGAAGAAGGTGCTGAAGGTGGTGGAGACTGCCTCGCCCTCGACATGCGAAGACGAAGAAGTGGCGAACACAGATCAGAACGAGAGGGGCCCTGACCTGTTCTCATACTTGAAACGAAAGCGTAAGAGCACACCGATGACCACGTGCCGCAATGACCAGGTGGACGACGAGATGGACCGATATGTAAGAGAGGCGGAGCGGCTGGACGGCACGTGACCCTTTGTCGTTCTGGAAAGATAGGCGTGATGTCTACCCCAAACTGTCAGAGGCTGCCAGGGCAATCTTCGCCCTACCGGCCTCGAGTGCGCCGGCCGAGCGTCTGTTCTCAACAGCTGGCGACATCTGCCGTGCCAGGAGAAATCGGCTAAAGCCCGCTATGCTGGAACGACTGGTGTTTGTGAAGTGTAATACCCGGTAAAACGTCATGTGTCCGTCTGCGTAACCGAATACACGCCAGGTGGTTTCTAGAATGGTTTGTATATTTTGGGTCACTTTATAGTTATTATATCGTTGTGCATTGTGATCAGAGATGCAGCCAGGATTTTCTGAAGGAGGGGGCCAGCTATTAGTGCCGAAGGAGGAGGCCAACTTTGGATGATGGGCAGTTTCAATGGCAAAATGGTAAACTATCGGCCGTAAGGGAGGGGCCAATGTCCCCTTGGCCATCCCCGTGGCTGCGCCCCTGGTTGTGATTAAAACCATGATTTTTTTTCACGCCGGACACAAAAACAACAGCTGCGCCAAGAGCACTGGACTGGTGGCGGCTTGAGACAGCGAGTCGGGGCCCTGTCCGGCGGCAACTTCATTTGAGGGGCCAGACCTGGCCCTAGACCGTTCGCCCCCACCAATTAATCGTGAACCCGGGGACGGCACCAAATCCTTAAGAGCGAGGGCGGCGGCCGAGCCGGTCCTCGCCAACTATGGGATTTGTTACATATGAGAGACACGACACCACGGCGAGACTCCTGGGACAGACCTGGTAACCGGACACATCGCCTTGCACCTGGTAGTTGTTTCTTCGGATTTCTGACCAGGATATGGCGAGCAAATCATCCGGCGTTATACATATATTAAACATGCTGGGCTGTGTATAAAATTAAAAAGGACGGAATCAAAAAGGAATTAAGGAATTTGATTTTACTCTTTTTCACCCGGAATTAGGGCTGTCTTATCAAAGAGGAATTAGGAGTCGGATTTTAACTCCTTTTTGGCATGACCCGGAATTTGGAGTCATTCCACTGTGTGAGGAAGAGGAGTCGGAATTGGAGTCACTCCTCATTTGGGAAAAAATAGTCTGAATGGAGTCATTCCTTTAATTTACTTCAACTCCAATACACTGATTAGGTGATATGCTTGGATGTGCTGCTTTCTTGTCCGATGGGATATTTTTGCCGCTAATGTCCATCCGATGAATGTATTTAGGAAAGTATTATCAGGTACCCCGTAGATGGCAATAATGCATGGTCAAAACAGTATTTTGCGAATATAGGTGAAACTATGAGATTGTAGGCCAGATGCTTCAATGTGCTGCGTCCATTGGCCATAGCCAATGTCTGGGTGTTCTTTCGTCGTGCCAGGTAATTTTCTTTGCGGAAATTATCGGGTACACAAGAATTTGGTATAGTTGCATTTTGGGGGCTTTTTTTGGCGAACGGTGATGAATCAGTGGCCATAATGGGTCATTTTGATCGATGTGCTCTATGTACGTGCTATGTAGACTATGACCTGCAAAAATCAGGTATATCCAATGTGTCACCATGATTTTATTCGGTGCCCCGTAAATAGATACAGTGCATGAGTAAAACCAACTTCGGTGACCTGAGGTCAAACTGTGACATTGAAGTTCACGTAATTCGATGTGCTGCATCTTTGATGGACAGCGGACATCTAGGCGTTTAAATCATTCGGCTAAGTGAAATACTTCGAATTTTATGCGGTACACCGTTTTGGACCCGAGTGACCTCTCTGGACCTCTGCAGATTTGAACCGCGCGTCCTACTGAAGAATCGTTGTTTGCCTTACTTTTGCAAGCGACAAAGATCATAACCTGAAAAAATGAACGAATTCGGAGAGTATGCGAATAGGATGCCGAATGCGAATGCGAATGCGTTGCTAATATCATGGACATCTTCTATGTCCGCTGTACCTCTGGGTAGCCGTTTACGTTATGAGTTGCAAGGCAAATCGGCTCATCTACGTCCGATGGCTCCTCTGGGTAGTCGTTTTACGTTATGCTAATTTTTATTTTTATTTTTATGTTTTCCTAAAGCAAGTCGGCTCATCTGTTCCGACGGGCACCGCTAGGTAACCATTTATTTCTAATTGCGAAGCAAATCGGCTCATGTACGTCCGACGCCATGCGGGGATGGCTATTTACGTGTTTCCTACGAGTGTTTCGCGGTCATGCATTGCGAGTTCATGTGATTGTTGGTGATGTGGTGCCTACAGTGTTCCTGCTAGTTTTGTGGCATACAGGTATTCAAATAGCAATTGAAGGAGTTGTGGGTGCTTGTCACCGAGAAGCGATGGAAGCGATAGGGTGATGCCCTCTTTTGGCAGAATGCCTTAAGTGGTTGTATTTGAGAGCTAAAGCTACTACAGTCTAGCAGGATGTGGCCTATGATTAGCGTGGTGTTGCAGGTGCCACAGTGCGGTGTTGTATATTGGTTACCCTCTAATTGAGGCTGTGTTAGTTTTGTGCATCCAGTTCTAAGTATAGTGAGGATGACCTCTTTTTGTCGGTGGGATTGATTTGATGTGTGCCATGTGCCTACTGTTGGTTTGATTGCGTGGGTGTGGTTGGATTTGTGTTGTGTTGAGTTGTGTTGCGTCCATGTGTTCTGTTGATGTTGGCGAATGTTGCGTTGTAGGAGTGCTTTGCAATTGTCTACCGAATTTTCCACACTAGGGTAAGTGTTCAATGCTAAGACTTGCTTTGCGAGCCGGTCGGCTTCTTCGTTACCTGGGATGTTGGCGTGGCCCGGAATCCAGAGGAAGGAAAAGTTCATGTTTACGTTATGGGCCACGAGTTGTTGGATTCCATCAATGAAGTGATGTGGACAGCCGTGGGTGTTGCTAATTGACTGGAGGACAGATTTGGAGTCTGAGCAAATTACTACGTTTCTAGCTTTACGCCTCATGAGAATGGTGATAGCGGCCAGAATTGCCATTGCTTCAGCGGAGTAGATGGAGAAGTTATCCGGTAGACGCTTAGAAAATTCTGAGACCTGGTCCAGTGATGCCGATGCCTACCTTTGCCTCATGTTTCGACCCATCCGTGAATACGAGTGATTTGTGATTGTTGTCATCGGCGAACTTGAACGGCGAAAGCCAATAATTTCCGCCGATGTGATAGTGGATTTATTCTCCGAGAGCAAGTACTCGACCTTTGGTTGACTGAAAGTCCAGAATGGCCTAGTGGGCGGTCGAGTTGCAGTGGATGGCATTGCGAAGTTAAGATCTGAGTGAGCCGTGGCAATTTGAATGCTATATGGTGGAAGTTTGCGCGCAAATCGGCTCTTGTCGTATCTGTCAAGCGTAAAGCAGCGCTGTGCCGGATGATTTTTAATGGATTTGATTTTGATGTGGTAGCGGCACAGTTGTTGTGTCCTGACGTGGAGTGGGGGCGTGTTTGAGTCTACTAGAAGACTGGCTATCGGTGTGGTGCTGAGGGCACCTGTGGCTGCTCTGGTGCAGCTGTTTTGGATGATTTCTAAATTTCGGCTCTGACTTTCTGAAATGGTGGCAAAAATGGTGCTGATGTATTCTAGGATGGGTCGTATGATTGATGTGTACAGTCGCAGTAGTGTTTTCCTGTCTACGCCCCAGTCTGTGCCTGCAAGTGCACGTAGTATGTTGACGCGCTTCGCGCATCGTTTCGAGATGGTGGTGATGTCGGTGTTGAAACTGAGTTTTTCGTCTAAATGCACTCCTAAGAACTTGAAGCATTTTACCTGTTCGATGGCTTTGCCATCGATTTTAAGTAGAGTTTTGGGCGTGGGGCGGAGACGACCATATGTGACGGTGGCCGATTTTTCTGCGGACGGGGTGAAGCCCCAAGTTCTGCACCACTTTGCAATGTGGTCTAGTCCTGCTTGAATGTTTTTTTTTCAGCTTTAGGGAAGCATTGTGATGTTGTCCAAATGGCTATGTCGTCCGCGAAAAGTGAGTATTGAAGTGAAGTGTCAGTGTGGTCAGCAAGTATGTCGTCAGCAAGTATGTCCGGTCTCTAAGGAAGTTGAGAATGAAGTGTGCCATGTGTCCGCGTAGGCCTATCTTGTGGAGTTTGTGTGTCAGTGCGGATTTGTGTACTCGGTCGAATGCGGCAGTGATGTCCAAGTAGGCAGCTACTGTTGTGCGTTTGATGCGTAGACCACTTTTTATGCCATGCACTAATCTAATGAGATTGTCTGTAGTTGATTTTTGACGCTGGAAGCCGCACTGAAATTCGTCCAGCAGGTCGTTGTGTTCCAGAAATTTCCTCAATCGTGTGTTGACCATGCGTTCGACTAACTTGCTAGCACAGCTAGTAAGTGAGATGGGTCTATAACCTTTTGGGGTGGAGTGATCTTTGTGCGGCTTTGGCAATGGAATGACTACGCTCTCTCGCCAGGATGCGGGAAACGTGTCGCTTTCGTACAGTTCATTTATGGCCGCAAGTAGGTACGTTAGAGAGTTTTTGCTTAGTCGTTTAAGAAACTGGTAATGGATGTCGTCCGGCCCAACCGACGTGTTTCCACACTTGCTGAGGACAAGGTGTAATTCGTGCATAGTAAACGACTGATTGTATATTTCTCTATTGCTAGAGCTAAAATTTGCTTTCGAGGCAAGGGCGTCTAGATTGCTTACTATTGTGGTGTCGTAGTTGCTGTTGCCAGATACGCTGGCGTAGTGTAGTTTAAAGTGGTTTACGACTTGTTGTGGGTCAGTGATGTGCTGTCCTTTCACCGTCAGCTGGGGGAAGGGGCCTGGTGGTGGGCGTTTCAGGTTGAAACGCTTCATCAGGTCCCAGATTCTGCCGGTAGGGGTGAACCTATTGAATTGAGAGGAAAAAGACTGCCAACAGTTTTGTCGTGCTGTTCGAATTGTGTACCGGTAGTGTTTTTGAGATTATCTGTATGATGATAGGTGTGCTTCCCACACGCATCTTTTGAATTGTGTGTGGGCACGACGCCGTGCGGCGATTGCCCTTTGACAGTCCGGGGTCCACCATGGCGTAGATGCCTTTTCTCTAGGTTTGTTATTTTTTTGGGACTGAGTCTCGTGCTGCTGAGCTGATGGCTCTTAGGATTGTCTCGATCTTACTGGTCTGTGAAGTTGCTAGGTTGAGGTCCACCTGTTCCTTGAATTTAGCCCAGTCCGCTCTTTTCAAGTGACTCGTTCAAACGTCTAAAACTGACCAGTCAAATAGTGAGATAAGTCGTTGAGAGCAGCACGTTAAGTCAATGCAACTGTCCGATCCTCCTTAGGTCGGGTGGTAGCGGGTGGCGGCCCCGGTGTTTTAGCAGTACTAAGTTGTGGTACGAAATAAACTGGTGAATTTCGCACCCTCTAGCGTCATTCTGGTCGCTTCCCCAGGAGGTGTGTTTAGCATTAAAGTCTCCCATAATGAGAACTGGTGGAGGGGCCTGAAGCAGCAAGTCGCTCAGCTCCTGTGGTGTGGGGGTTTCAGCTGACGGCGAGATGCATAGTGAGATGACTGTGGTTTGGCAGCAGGCAATTTTGAGGCTGACTGCTACGCAATTCAGGGGAGTAATTAACGTTACTCGACGATGATGTATGCTGTTTGCAATGAGTATGGCGGCGCCCCATTTCCTATGTTAGCCGTTTATGTTCTCGACGTGCCAAGTGTAATATGGATTTTGTTCCAAGTGGAGTCAGAATCTCGAAAGTGAGTTTCTTGGAACGCAGCTAGTAATGGTTTTTGTTGCAAGAATTCAGATTTGAATTCTATGAACTTGCCTGGAAGGAAGTGTTCCACTGCAGAAAAAGTCCCATTGCCGAACGCGCTTAGTGACTGTTGGTGTTCCTATACTTGGGTGGTGTCGGTGTCGAGTTGTGGAGAAAGGTTGAACCGGTGAACGAAGAGAGGGTTGGGAGGTGACCCAGGCAAGGGTGGTAGCCTGGACCTGGTCGCACGGGTCCTGGGAGGTGATTGGGTAGAGTGGCGGCGTGATTTGCGCTTGGGAGGCGCGGTGGGTTCGGGTGGGATTCGTTGGTCTGGAGTTGTGGGTTCGACGGGCTTTGAAGGAATGGTAGGTTCAGTCTGAGTGCTGGCCTCAGACGAGATTTTGAAGTGGGTTTGGGTGGGTGGGGTGGTGGGAGGTTCGGTTTGGCAGGAGGTGGTGGCCGTGGACTTGCGGGTGGTCTGGGTGGATGTTGTGGTGGCCTTGGTTCTAGGCCTTGGTTTGGGCGGGCCGGATGGGTGTGGTAGGGGCCGATGCCTTGGGGGAGGCAGTGGAGGGAAGGCTTCAGAGTGGCGAGGTGGGCCCTGGCTGGTTGGAGGCGGTGGCGCGAAGGGGTATGGCCAGGTCCCGTTGGGGATGGGTGGGTACCGGTGGGGGATGCGATGTGGACCGGGTCTGGGTCTGATGTGTGTTGGAGGAGGGATTATGCGGGGTGGATAGTGGGATGGTGGTGGACATGGGCCGGGTCTGAGATGGGGTGGGTAGGGAAGGAAGCACATTCCTCGGTTGGGTGGATGTGGGAAGCCGGGCCCGCGGTGGAAAGGGTGTAGGAGGAGGCCGGGTCGTGGGTGAAGGGGATGTGGATAAGGGCCAGGTCTGAAGTGAAGTGGGTGTGGGAGGAGGCCAGGTCCTGGGTGGAGTGGGGTGTGAAGGAGTGGTGATCATTGAGGTAGAGGGGCGGTGGGCCGGGGAGGTCCGGGATCGGTGGGGAGGAGCTTTGAGAAGGTAGGAGAGGGAGGATATATATATATATATATATATATATATATATATATATATATATATATATATGTGTGTGTGTATGTGTGTGTGTTTATGTGTATGTATGTGTGTGTGTGCATGTGTATGTGTATGTGTATGGTATGTATATGTATATGTATATGCATATGCATATACGCATGCGTATGCGCATACGCATACACATGCGTATGCGTATATGTATATGTATATGTATATATATGAATATGTATATGTATATGCATATGCATATGGATATGTATACATATATACATATATATATATATATATATATATATATATATATATATATATATATATATATATATCTACCTTCATACATAATTGTGTAACACATTTCAGTTCCTTCGTGCCGTCGTGCACTTTTTTGGTATCTTTGGAATCTTTTGGTATCCCTACCTATCTACCGCCAGAATATGATCCCTGTATATATTGAAAGAAGTCATGATTATCTGGACCCACTGCGATTGTTTCATGGTGGTTTCACGCTGTGCTAACGTATACAGAATGTGATATAACCTTCTGTTTCACTTTCTGCCGTCATGCACTTTTCGTGATCCCCATGTGGGAATACCTTCAGAATATGATCCATGTATCTATTGGAAGAGTTCCTGATGATTTCGACCCACTGCGATGGTTTCATGGTGGTGTCTCGCTGCCGTATAGTATACATGATGTGACATAACCGTCCCTTTTACTTGCTGCCGTCATGCACTTTTCGTGATCCCTATGGGAATACCTTCAGAATATGATCACTGGATATATTGGAAGAAGTCCTGATGATCTGGATCCACTGCGATGGTTTCATGGTCGTTTCTTACTGCCCTAGCATATGCATAATGTGGTATAACCGCCTCTTTTACTTGCTGCCGTCATGTACTTTTCGTGATCCCCATATGGAAATACAGCCAGAATATGATCCCTGGATCTATTGGAAGAGGTCCTGCTGATCTGAAGCCACTGCGATGGTTTCATGGCGGTTTCACGCTGCACTGAGTCCTATGTAATGTTGCAAAACCGTCCGGTTTCCCGATGGGCGAATTGGTCGTATCCTTCTGTTTTATAGCCTTTGTGTCTATAGCCTTAGTCTATTTTATAGCCTTGGTGTTCTATAGCCTTGGGTCGTATCGGTCGTATGACCGTCTGTTTGTGACGTCATCAAAACGGTGCATCCATGTCCAGTTGTATATTTGAACAGTGCGACATTTATTGCCTGTATGCGGCACATTCGGTTACATATCTAGTGTAAACAACGCTACGGTAGAAAGCAAAAGAATAGGAAGTACCCCAACTTCACCATGGCGCTGTATGACTGAAGCAGTCGGTGCGCCGCTGAGCCCAAATAACCAGCCAAGCAACCAACTTCACCATGGAAACTATGTTTGGAATATTGCTTTGATTCAAACTCTTCCAGCCCTTCCAGTAATGCCCAACACATCTTTGTGCGATGAGAATTAACACTCAGTCAGTAGAAGGATTAATTGACTAGCTTCATTGTCTACATTCACTGCCCATATACTCATCTCAATCTGCGTGCTTCAATGTTATCATACAAAGCGTATGTGGTGCAGCAACCCATGCAATCATGTGCTGTACAATGTGCTAAATTGGTGTGTGAATATCCACCCACATGCATAGGTATGTATTCATCATAAAGATTACCTGCGTCATATACCTACCTAGGTAGGTACATAATGCATCATGCACATGTAATAATGATCGTACCTAGGTAGGTATATCAGCTTTAAAATATTGTTTTTTTTGTTAGGTGTGTGACATCTGAGTCCAGTAAGATATCCAACTTCACCATGGAAACTATGATGTTTGGAATATTGTTTTGATTCAAACTCAGTTTTTAGCACATAACATGCTTATATGTGCATATTTGGGCTTTCTTTACCTTTCGGCCGACACATACTGCCAAGGTAGTGATTTGTAAAGAGGTGTACAGTGACGTCACAGGAGTCAGGGAAGTGATGTCACAGGAGTTGGGTGTCGATGTGCTAGGTTAGGTTAGCTTAGGTTAGGTTGGATTGGGTTATGTTAGGTTGGGTTAGGTTAGGTTAGGTTAGGTTAATTTAGGTTAGGTTAGGTTAGGTTATGTTCGTAACCGACATCGACACCCGACTCCTGTGACGTCACTTCCTTGACTCCTGTGATGTCACTGTACACCTCTTTACAAATCACTAACCTTGGCAGTATATGTCGGCCGAAAGGTAAAGATTACCCATATTTGTTGTTTATTTTAGAAGACACCTAACATGAGAATCCTTGTGTTAATGACTGACAAGAATCCATACTATCAACAAATTGTATTGAATGTGCAGACCACATCATAGGTACCTAGTCTCTTTACCTGAAATAGCATCAGGTATGAGATGTTTATGTATCACAATCTGTAATGTTGAGTATAACTATGATTCTTACACAACACACCATTAGAAACAAGGCATGGAGACTTCATAAACACACATCAAGAATATGACCTCACCTGGTCTCACCTGGTTGGCTCCCCATATACTCAAGCATCACTCACCCAGAGACGAGTTCCGTGCCCGATGAGGGGAACCCGTATCAGCAGGTACGCCAGTCCCCTAGATTAAGGAAAATATTGTTATCAGATAGTCAGGGCAAGACACAGGAACTGGAAAGTGTACCTTAAGCAGAATTTGTATGCTTAGAGTAGCCACTACATTCTGCTAATATTTTGCTGTCAGTCAAGATTTCTGAAAAAGAAAATATAGAGATTAAATACAGAGATTGAGTATAGAGATTGAATACAGAGATTGAATGTAGATATATAGAGATCTCTATATTCTGAATATAGAGAAGTTAAGCTACTCGTCATGTTTGATTAGTATATTATCATGGTTAATCTATTCAATATATTCATGCAACAATGTGCAGAGATTTGAGTGCAATGCAGCTTTAAATGCACCCAGGTCTGTTAAGGTTACTACAACATCAGGCAATGAGTTCCAAGTGGCACAACATCTGAGGCTAAAAAATCTCTTCCTACAATCCACTGATGCATGCCTGTGAGCTAATTTCAGTGAGTGTCCACGTGTGTTCACCAATGGTGCCAGCACAAGCATGTCAGGGATCTTAATGGCAGAATGACCATGAAAAATCTTCCAACATTTGATAATGTCTGCTCGAATCAATCTACCTTTCACCGAGTACAGACCTAGTTTCCGTAATCTGGCACCATAATCCAGACCTTCCATCCCCTCTATGTTTCGTGTCCACCTTCTCTGTACTGATTCTAGTCGCCTCAAATCACCTATGTAACCTGTATTCCACACACACGATGCAAACTCCAAAACAGGCCTGACATGAGTAATGTATAGGGTTTTCATAAATTCAGGAGAACAACATAAAGTAGAACTTAGTAGGTTGCTGGCCAGACTTCCAGCTTTCTGTACTATACCAGCAATGTGTTGATGGAAATGCAAGTTTTTATCTACTGTGATACCTAGGTCAGTATGCATCTCAACAAAGCTTACCTGAAATCCATCTAGGTAATAATGTGCATAAGGGCCAAGATTTTTCCAGTCATATGACCCACGGTGTGCTTTGAGAACTGCACATTTTTTGGAGTTCATTGCTAGTCCCCATGACTTGGCAGTAATAACCAGTGTATCAATGTCCTTTTGACCCTGTGAAATGCCAGCCAGCAGGTCTGTGACAGATTTGTACTTCAGTTTCATGTATATTTTTAGGTCATCTGCAAAAACCTTGAACTGGGAGTGTATACCATGAGGCACATAATTCACATAAATCAAGAATAACACAGGACCTAGTACAGAGCCCTGAGGTACTCCACTTAGAACATTCTTTGGTTTGCTGGAGGAGCCAGAGACAAGCACTATCATTTCCCTCCCACAGATAAAATTTTTGATCCAGGTGAGGATTATCTCTGAAATTCCCAGAGCTCTCAGTTTTGTTAGTAGCAGCACATGATTAACAACATCAAATGCCTTTGAAAAATCAAAGAAAATTACATCCACCATATAGCCCTCATCTAGCCATGTAGAGACAGTCTCATATGTTAGCAGTAGTTGATCCTCTACAGAACGTCCACGACGGAAGCCAAATTGTCCTTCGTCCAGCAAATGATGGACCTCCAAATATTCTGTAAGCTTTTCAACAATTACACATTCCAGAATTTTACATGGTACGGAAGTAAGACTCACCGGGCGATAATTTAGTGGATCATGCCTTGAACCCTTTTTAAAAATGGGAATAACTTGTGAAGTTTTCCAACTATCAGGAAGACTTCCAGTAGAAAGAGATGAGTTAAAAATTATGAGAAAAAAAAATGGGCAAGATACAATTAACTGAGGGTGGACCCCATTAGAGCCCATGCTGGAGGATCCATCAATCTGCCTAAAAATTCTGAGCACCTCAGCTTCAGTAATTTCGATACTCTGCAGCACTGTTTCAGTAGATTGGTGCGGGGCTGGGTTTTCTAGCCTACCCTTACAGTATACCGAGGAAAATGCCCCTGCAAATATATCAGCCATTTCCTGGCTGTCACTTGTTAGCCGATCAGTTGGTTTCCCTCTCAATGGCCCCAGGGATGTTCTGCCGATTTTTTGGTGTCGAATGTAAGAATGAAATTCCTTGGAAGATGGTTTGCGAATTAATGACAATTCATACTTGACCTGGGAATGAATACTAAAATTTCTATACTGTCTGTTTAAATCTTGGAATGATCTCAGTGGAACATCTGCCTGTGAAGACTGTCTCCAAAATTGGTTTCTGTCCTGTTTGTACTTTATCCAAGCATCCTTTCTCCTGCTTAAAAGACTTTGAGGAGGTCTGGTTGGCCATGGAGGATGCGCCTTTGGCACAACTCTCGGTATATATAAATTTGTAAGGGCTGCTATTATTTCTAGGAACCTTTTGTACATACCACTAGTGTCTAAATACTGAAACTCAAGGTTCCAGTCATATTCGGACAGACGTTCTTTAATAGATAAGTAGTTCCCTCTGTGCCAACACCTTTTCAGTGATGTGTTGCTAGATATGGCTGGTTTACTTGCCTGGAAATAATAGTCAATTAGAACAGGACAGTGCTGGCATTGGGGAAAGGGGGGCAAGATCTCTACCAGTCCAACCCTGTCTATTTCAGATGTTAAAATTAGGTCCAGCGTGTTTCCAGAATTTACAAAGGTAGGCTGGTTAATCCATTGAGTTAGGCCAAGCATATGAAACCAGTCAACAAAAGATCTATCTGTGTGAGTAATACCCACTGTGTCAGCAACACCATCTGGCCAGTGCACTGATGATAAATTAAAATCTCCTAGAATAATTATATCTTTACCATCACAAAAATCAGCCAAAAAAGTTACAAGTGCCTGGTTCTAGCAATCAGAGTTTGAGGGAGGGCGGTAAACACACACTATGTATAGGCAGAAGTCCTTCAGAAAAATAGCATGAACATTGGGAGTGGAGACCCTGATTGATTCAAACTTAATTCCATGTTTCACATATAAACAAACACCATGCTTAGGAATGGGACCAGTTGTATCAGTTCTCACTATCTCATAACCTGCTATGTCTACAAATGAGCTAGGAACTGTTGGCAACAACCATGTTTCATTTACTGCTAGTATGTCAAGTTAATATGTGATGATACACACATGATGTTGATACTTCTGGGAAGGATGTCTCTTCAGTGTTCAGTAGGTGGTATATTCAGTAAATTTTAGACAAGTTGTTTTTGGAATTTTGGATAAAAACTATGTTTATTAACTTGATTCGGAAGATGTGACCACTCGTTTTCGGTGCTGATGATTACTTTTCAATTTGAACAATGATGTCACATCACGTAGGTATGGCATCGAGGCTTTGACTGGCTAAATGTACAAATGATTCACATACCTTAATGAGATGGTCAAAGTCCTTAGCTTAACCTAACCTAACCTAACCTAACCTAGTCTGCTTACCTCTCAGTTTATCATAGCCATAATTTATAGGTGGTGTGTAAAGAACACGCAAAACTTCATCAGGGATCGTCGAGGAAATAAACATCTCAGTTGGCATGCTCTACATCTCGTATTCGGCCAGTGCAATGTTGACGATTGGCGCAGTTGGTTAGGGCGTCCGCTTTCCATACAGACGGTGGGGCGTTCAAATCTTGGCGCCGATGAGTTTTTAACCGATCACACAGTCGTTAGCTGTCAGGGCCATTGGTTTAGGTTTCACTTTATATTACTTTACACTATCATATGAGTTGCTTGATGTAATAATATTTGTCCATGAAAGTAAAGAGGGAAGTACTCAATTAAAGCCTACTCATGCAATGAATGTCCGGTTGGACCATTTGGAATTGTCATCATTTTTTTCTGTGCTTTTTTTTTAGTGATACCCTCCACTGTACTGTTTTCATGTTACTGGTTTACTTAATACATGAGCCACAAGAAGTCGGTTTCTCAAAATCATTGATGTTGCTATTTAGCTTAGTCACTTGGCGTTGATATACTTGTCTTCTGATTCAAAATTCATTACTTTTTAAGGGATTTTCAGACCATGCAAGGTTATTATTACATTATAATTATGTGATTACTACTATGTGGTGGGTGTTTTCTGTTTCCAGATGCAGCTGCAGTGCTTGTGCTGAAGCTGTGGCCATGTTGAGCCCTCTCATCAGGCAAGCCATCCAGTGAGCGGTCATGCTGACCTTGGCTGTCGGAGGACAGCTGGAGTATGTGGTAATGGTCGCTGCCCTCATGGTCGGCTTGGTGATCGCCACCTGCATCTGCTGGAAGAGGAAGCACCACAGGTATGGTTGCTGTTCACCATGAGGTAGTGGCAGTTGGTGTCTACCAGGGATGTATGCACCGGCTGGGTCCGGACGGCAGGCATGGGAGCGGAAACATTTTGACCTTGATTTCTGTCAGTACGTCGAGATATCTTCCTTCTTATTCGTCAATTATTCTTGGCTGTCATCCTCACATAATTATTTGCTCAGAATGAAGTAAGATCCCAATATTTGCGGGTTGGCTTTACTGCATCAAATTCTGTTACGTTCGTAATGCGGGACTTATAATGTAGATCCTCAGCCCACCACCGCACAGTGAAGGTTCGGTCTCATGGCGCACTTTGTACCGAAAACCCACCACCACATAGCGAAGGTCCGGTTTCATAGCCCACTTTGTGCCGAAAATTCTACATGCGTTCCAAGTGCCAACATGGACCCAAATAGCCGAGGCCCTGGCGTCCATTCGTCAGTCAGTCTTATCGGTATAAACAGCGAGCCATGCTTTTGCACCGTCCACCTAGTAGCTGCGATTTGAATGTGTCTGTGATTGAGCGGTGAGGGAAGTCATTCAATCTGCCAAGTGTCCCGGAATTAGATCTTGATGCGTGATTGCTGAAATGCAATCACGCCGATCCACAGCTAATCCACAGCATTGCTGTGGATTAGCTGGCGTCTGTCGGTACGCCGAGGAGTGAGCACAATCTATGGCGAGATGTGCCACTCCTGGGATGTGCCATTCCTGGGATGTGCCATTCCTGCAATGTGCCACTTCTGCTCATCTTTTTATTCGGAAAACATAGCTTACTGTTGGTGTGTCTTGATCCCCTGCATGGCTTGGTGTATTTTATGATTCGATTTTCACCTGCTGTTTGTCGATGCTGCATGTCGAACAGGCTCTGAATGGTTGCACATCTCATCAATGTTTTGTGTATTTGTTTTGCAGTGCGGAGAACCTCGGCTTGCCTGGCAGAATAAAGGTCACCAGTATTGACGATCGCGCCACAAATGGCTCCACCGGCCACCTCGGAGGCAGGGATGACGCTCGGTGAGACTCTCCGTATTGACGCTCGGTGAGACTCCTCATATTGACGATCGGTGAGACTCCCCGTATTGACGATCGCGCCACAAATGGCTCCACCGGCCACCTCGGAGGCAGGGATGACGCTCGGTGAGACTCTCCGTATTGACGCTCGGTGAGACTCCCCGCGTGTCCAGCTTGTGATCTGCCGGTGGCGCGATCGTCATGCCTGTAATTAATGTGGCGTTTTGCTACGGTGATAATGGCGCTGCCTATCTCGGGAATTGACCATCGATTATTCTTGTTTGTTTAATGGTTAAAGGAAGTTCACATTTATTTTTGGTGATGTGGTTTGTTTCTTGAGTGCATCAGTCGTGCAGACTCCGCCAAATGTCTTTTCTTTTTAGATCAACACCGTAAAGAACACACAATATGGTATGTTGATGGCGTTCTAGAACTGGTTACCTGGAACTTGTTTTAGGCTTGTAGTGGCAGATTACTTGCTCTGGCCATCGCCAGTATACTGTGGGGGAAATCCTTCCCAGACGGGGCGACGGAACCAATGGGGGTATACGGGCTGCACCTGCGCCCCCTTAAGCGATTTTGGGGCAAATTTTCCCCAAGCAGGGGGTGACAAAATATGAAGAGTACGTTGTCATTGCGTCCCCGTAAGTAACATGATTTAGCATTCGAATTGGAGTGTTGACCGTGGAAAAATAGTTTCACATTCGATTTCCCCCCCCCCACCTAACTCCGAATGTTCCTCTGCCATTGTCCCGATCGGGCAATGGCAGGGGGACAAATAAGGCGTCGCTGATGTAGTGCTGATCTTTGGTCCTCCCTGCTATGAGAAGGCATGCTCAGATTGATAGTGGTCACTGGATATGCACAATCTCAGTTGCAATCATACTCGTTAAGCGATGACGTTTGACCTTTGCACCCTCAAGCCTCAAGCTTGAGTTTTCTGAGAATCTACCTTAAATGCTACAAAATGATGACCAAGTCCGCAAATCAGCGGCCATGACGTGTTCACCGTCACTCAATTTCCGGCCAGCCAAGTGTCTGACCACGGCGTCGCCGCCGGGAGGCCAGCCATCTGCACCAGACTCAGAAGCGGCCGCACGCGCTGGCCGGCACCTCTGAGCACGGCATCACCGCCGGGAGGCCAGCCATCTGCACCAGACTCAGCGGCGGGCCACACCAGCTGGCCGGCACCTCTGAGCACGGCATCACCGCCGGGAGGCCAGCCATCTGCACCAGACTCAGCGGCGAGCCACACCAGCTGGCCGGCACCTCTGAGCACGGCATTACCGCCGGGAGGCCAGCCATCTGCACCAGACTCAGCGGCGGGCCACACCAGCTGGCCGGCACCTCTGAGCACGGCATCACCGCCGGGAGGCCAGCCATCTGCACCAGATTCAGCGGCGGGCCACACCAGCTGGCCGGCACCTCTGAGCACGGCATCACCGCCGGGAGGCCAGCCATCTGCACCAGACTCAGCGGCGGGCCACACCAGCTGGCCGGTACCTCTGAGCACGGCATTACCGCCGGGAGGCCAGCCATCTGCACCAGACTCAGCGGCGGGCCACACCAGCTGGCCGGCACCTCTGAGCACGGCATTACCGCCGGGAGGCCAGCCATCTGCACCAGACTCAGCGGCGGGCCACACCAGCTGGCCGGCACCTTTGACCTCAGCGACGGCGCCGACAGGTTAGCGGCGCTGCAGCGGGAGCTGCCGCAGATCCCCACGGCGCTGGAGGCGGCGCGACGCGACAGCAGCGCCCCCTCGGAGCCGACCTCCGAGCTGTACGCGGTGGTGGCCGACCCGGCCGCCCGGCCGCCGCCGCCTGCCGCGCCGGCACCGACCACACCGGCGCCGCTCACCTTCCAGATGGCGGCCGGCCGCGGCGCTGTCGAGGACGAGCCGCAGCAGCTGGCCGAGGCGTTCTACGAGCAGCCGGTGATGGCGAGGTGGGGCCGTCTGGCGGACCGGATATCCGTCACCGAGCCGCTCAATTCGCCCGAGCTCGGTGTCGGCCATCGCCGTGCCGATACGTTGTGGTGTACATGTACGGCAGTGGCGTAGCTAGGATTTGGTCCAGGAGGGGGCGAGCACCTGAAGAGGCCCTCCTACCTACCGAGGCCCCCCCCAACTTTTTCGAAACTCATCGGATTTCGGTCACTATTTTCGAAGGGCCCTTATGTATATATATATATATATATATATATATATATATATATATATATATATATATATACATATACATATGCATATGCACATACACATACACACACACACATATATATATATATATATATATATATATATATATATATATATATATATATATATATATATATATATATATATGTGTGTGTGTCTGTGTGCGTGTGTGTGTGTCTTAGGCAAAGATGACTAAACACGTGGGACAGTAAGGCACTGTGGGCTGGTGTGGCTAATTGCTGGTCTCTATGGACATAATTGCTTCTTTTTGTTATCCACTACATTCAAGCATAGTTAAATAGGGAAGGTGTGCATGATAAGGGTGGGCCCCAGTGCCGCAGCCAAGATTTTCCTAAGGGGGAGGGGGCAAGAAAACAATCAAACAGAGTGCCTTCGGCGCGCATCGCGCGCCGGTAATCTGGGGTGTTGCGTGGTGAAAATCTCAAAATTTCTTGCTTGATCTTGTGTACTTTTGGTTGCTGAGGGGGGGGAGAGGAGCCCCCATGGAACCCCTAAGCTGCGCCTCTGGTGGGGCCCATACTTCTGCACCTTTTCAACACTGTCATAATTTCTTAAAATAAGGAGTGAATACTAGTGGCGAAAAATAAGTATCAGATTTGAGGACATGGGAAGGACTAGCAAGATGCCTGATCAGCTATGCCGAACACACAGTATACTGCAAATTATTATTCTTTCGTTTTGCTTAACCGGTGTTACCCGGGTCTAGGCGAAGCAACTGGCACCGCTGGAGCGACCTTCATCGCAGCTATCGCTGGGCTGCTAGAGCAGCTGCGGTCACGCCACTGGGACAACCGTGGCCACTTGGGCAGTCGTCACTGCCAGGGCAGCTGTGGCCGTCGGGGCGATCGTGGCCACCGTGCCGGCCGCCGCCGCTGAGGTGGCGGTGGGTGACCTTCCCAGTCCTTGGCAGAATGTATGGCTCTCAATGATACCTTATCTCTGAGGCTGGCCCTCATTATTCCTCGCACCCATCGCCAGTTCTCAACGACTCACTTAGCTCTCAGAGGGCCCCGATCCCTCAGGGGCCCATGCCAAAGTTCAGGAACATCCCAGTCTAGTCTATGCTGGCCCTCAGGAGACCTATTCATCCGTCAGGATCCCTCTCCATCTTGCATGGGCATTCCCAGTCTTGGACAAAATTATCGTGCTTTCAAGGGAATCTTGCAGCTCTGAGACAGCCTGCCTAAAACATTCTAGCAAATATCGCTAGCTTTCGGAACTCTCCTTACCTCTTAATGGCTCTGTTCATCCCTCAATGTCCCTCCGAGGCCTCAGGAGGATCGCAGTGCGGTCCGCTCTAGCTAGCTGTCAAGAGACCCCTAGTCCTCGACAGTCTGTCGAGCTAGCAATGACATTCTAGCTCTTAAAACTGGCTCTCAGTATTCCTCACAACCATCGCTAGCCCTTAGGGACTCTTCTTAGCTCTCCTTAGGGAGACTCCAACTTCTTCTCTGCTCTGTTAGCTCTCAAGGGACATCTCAAGCTGCTGGGGCCTTTCCTATGTCATCGACAGCTCTTGCGATTTCAACAACATTTTAGCTCAATCTAGCTCTGAGGCTGGCCCTCGGTATTCCTCACCTCAATTTCCAGCGAACATGGAATTTACCTCCGAATTAACCTCTCAGGGGACCTTGTTCATCCATTAGGAGCCGCTCTCAACCTCAGAATAATCCCAGTCCAGTCCTCTCTGACTCTCATGAGATCCTCTTCATCCCTCATGGCCCTTCCCTGCTTGTAGGGGCCCAGCACAGTTCTCAATAATCCTGTCCAGCTCTCATCTCCGGGGCATTTCAGATCTCAGATGGGCCCTCACTAGTCCTCTTCAGCTCTTAGGGGTCCTGTTCATCCCTCGGATGCCCTTTAAAACCCAAAGAGCATTCCACCCTCCTCTGACCCTCAGGTGCCCTATTTATTCCTCAGCAGTTAGGGGCCGCATTCTAGCTGTGACTACTCTTTCCAGCTGGTATTGGCATTCCAGCTCTCGAGCGGGTCCTCTCTTGTTTTCACGGCCCTTGCTAACCCTCAGGGTAGACGTCTTCAGGTATCAAGGGCCCTTTCCACACAAGCTGTTAGATGCCTTACAATTTGTCCTCCGATATATCTCTGCCCCTAAGGGCGGTCGCCTGGAGGGCCACATCTGACTCGCCAAGAGGACGGGAACCCCTTTATCCCTTGCACACTCCATTACTTTTTAACAGCCTGGGCCCCTCCATGGGCTCAGAAGCCGTTTATGTAGCGCCGGGAACCCTTCGCTTCAGCCCGGGTCGTCTCCGTAGCTCATGGGCCTCTTTGTCGGCTTGAGGCCTGCTGTCATCTCTGAGCCCCTCATCAGTGTGAGCCAAAGCCAGCCCAGTGGCTCTGCACGTCCGGTCCGGGGCCCCATCCGTCGGCTCATGGCCCCTCTTTCACGGCTCAGGACACTGTCCGTCCGGAGTCCCCTCTTCAAAAGTTTGGGCCTCCCCTATCACTGCAGTTCCGGCCATGATCGCCCCAGGGGCCCATCATACCGGCTCTGGGCCTCTCCGACAGCCCGAGGCTCCTCACCGACGGCCCGGGATCCTCCTACCCGACGGCCCGGGATCCTCCTACCCGACGGCCCGGGATCCTCCTCCCCGACGGCCCGGGATCCTCCCGCGGCTAGGGGTCCTCTCCGTCGGCGCAGGGACCCTCCTTAGCGATCCAGGAACTCTTGTCAGGCCGGATGCCCTCTTTCAACAGCATGAGTCCCCTCCATCGGGTTATGGGCTATTGTACGGCTGGAACCCCATACGCCGGCCAAAGGGCCTTTTCTGACGGCCCAAGATCCTCTCCGGCAACTAGGGCCCCCTCCGTCGTCTCAGGGGCCCTATTTGACGACCCAGGGCATTTTCCGGCAAACCGGAGGCCATTTTCAAACGCTTGGGCCTTGGCCATCAGGTCAGGGGCCCTTTCTCGGCTTGGGATCCGCCGACAGCCCAGGGACCCTTCATATTGGCTCGGGTCCTCTCAGTTAGCCCAGGGGCCATTCCAACTATCCGGGGCCCCCTCCGTCGATCTAGAAGCCCTTCACGTTAGCCTAGCCAAGGTCCCTCAACATCTTCCTGAGGGCACTCTCCGTTGGCTCGGGCACTCTTCATCGGCCGGACCCTTTCAGTCAGCCTGGGCCTCTTTTGTCGGTCCAGGTGCCCTACACGTCGGCCAAGCAGCCCTTCAAATAGGCCCATGGTCACTGCACGTCGGCCCAGGGGCCCTCACGTTGGCCCAAGGGCCCTTAAAGTAGGCCCACGGCCCCATCACGTTGTCCCAGGGGCCCTTCACGTCGGCCCAGGGACCCTTCAAGTCAACCCAGGGGCCCTGCACGTTGTCCCAGGGGCCCTGCACGTTGTACCAGGGGCCCTGCACGTTGTACCAAGGGCCCTTCACGTCGGCCCAGGGACCCTTCACGTCGGCCCAGGGGCCCTTCACGTCGGCTCAGGGGCCCCTCACGTCAGCCCAGGGACCCTTCACGTTAGCCCAGACGCCCTTCACGTTGGCCCAGGAGCCCTTCGTGTCGGGCCAGGGGCCCTTGCGGGCTCCATGCACCTAAGCTTTGAGGGCCCCTCGGACCCTTCAGGGGGGGGACTGCCCCCTTCGCCCCCTTCTTGGCTACGCCACTGGCGTAGGGAGATGTGAATCAAACGTTGGTGGATGCATGCAACATTTTTATTTGCGTCTGGAAAGGATGAGGCAAAATGTTGAATTACCGGGCGAGATGGAGCGGCCAACTCAGTCTGACCAGCCCCGCGCTTGCGGTTCGGTTGTCTGATGGTGCAGACGTTTATTGACCCAGTAACGCATGTGTCTGTATGTGCGCCCACCATTAAGTGGATGACTCGCCCACTATTAGTTGGATGACTGAAGTTCATGTACATGCCACGTAAATGGTGCCCATAACATATTCTTGCAAGTCCATAGTTGCATGAGACGCGACAGGTTGTTGCCTACATCTTGTGTGTCGTGGTCTGCCTGATGCTGTGATGCAGCGGCTGGTGGCGACATACGAGGACGGTGATGATGCTGACGGCGCCGTTGGTTGCAGAGCGCGCGTCGAGCGGCGGTCGAGTCAGCCTGCCGAGGCGGCACACAGTCGCAGCCCCAGTGTGGTGAGTGGCCGCGCGGCTCGGTCTGCTGTCACGACAGCCGACCGACGAGCGGCGTCACAATGCTCATTGCCGCGGCCGACGCCTGTCATGATGTTAGATCACGGCGACCACTCTGGATTGCGCTCCTGTAGCCACTGAGCCCGTAGCCGCTGTAAAACTGTTGCAAATCTAGTAGAATAAAATGCACATAGAGCTGCATATTTACTATAAGCAGCAATTCAACATTGCAAAAGTAGACCCGGTTCCTAACAAGAAATGCCACTTGGAACATGTTTGCTAACTTGCAGTTCACACCAGGAAAATCACCACCTTATTGTCTGGAATGTACAATATGCGTGCACTGAAGGAATCCGGGACGTCCTTGTTTTTCAAATTATGTCTTGACTGGCTTCGGGCGGACCATTTTGTCAACTTGCGTGACGGAGGTGTGTCGAGACGTCGCATTCAGCTGCGGTAAGAACACTTTGGCGTGCAGAATGTCTGGTGTAGCTTCGTTTTAGCTTGAGGCTACTTGCTGGCGACGTCGCAGTAGCGTTTAGTTTGTCGAAACAATGATTAAGCACTTGATTCCGTAGGCTGTTGGATTGAAGGAATGGTCGTTCGCTCATGACATCGCTTGCGGTGCACGGTTTTCTGGCAACTTCACATGCTTAATGAAACCAGCATGAATTGTTTTCTTATTTCGGGGCAAGCAATTACAGTAACTATAAGAAGGTGCAATGCTATGCTCAGTTTGGTACCATTGATGACAACTCATTTTCTAGTCCCCGTCAATGGGGGCGGATTGAGAATTGATGGGATTTGAGGGGGATTTTTTGCTTGGAAGTTTCTAGGGCTTTATATATAGACTAGGTCAGATGGCGCAGGCTACCGCCGCCTTATCTAACCTGTGCTGCTCGCTTCGCGAGCTTTTGACGATAGAAAAAGAAAAGAGCGAAAAACTTGCGTGCCGCGCCCGGGATTCGATCACCGGACCCTCAATTCTAAGTCCATGGTTATACCACGTCACACTGGCGGCCGTGGGCGGCGGCGCGGAAAACCCGACCCACCTGAACTGAGTGGGGCGCAAAATCGCCGATTGGAAAGTCACACTTTGGGCGACTTTGGACGCCGGAAAAGTGAATTCAGGGTACACATGATTACGGCGACAGCATCTGCGATGCTGGCGTCGAATGTGAGGTGATGGATTCACCTGGAAACGATATTAATGCGTAATTTGAAAGTAGTTTTTTTTTGTCGCAGCGTGGCGAAACTGGGGCCACGTGTCGGCTTCTCGCCGTGCATATCCCTCAGGGGATTCTCCGAGGAGTGCAACGGCGGTGACCCCCGTGCGATCTGAGCACGGGGTGGGTGTGCAGGGTGCCTGGAAATGTCACGTGTTAAACGGACGGGCCTCGAAGGTGAAATTTCCCGATGTTGAAGCGCAATTTGACGTCGAAAAATGCCACTTTACAATGGTTCAGGGCATCGGCTATCACGGCCAAAGTATTTGGTTTGGCGAAAATTCCGCGATACCGTAGGCATCAGAAGAGACGCGGCTACAAGTGTGTGTCACGTTCGAGTGGAAAATCTGCTCTTACAGGGGGGTTAATGGTGTGGGAATGGCGGCCGATTCCACGCGTGTGCGAGTGCAGTGATTGTGCAGCGATTGACGGGTGCAGTTTGCACGGCAGGTGCCACGTGTCAATTGGGCAAACGTAGCCGGTACGTGGAGCCGGGTTATGCAAGCATTGCCGGTTTCGAAACTCGAAAGGTTTAGCGGTGGCAGGCGCAATCGTGAAAAACGGTGAAAAATCCACTTTGGTTTATGTCGATATATATATATATATACGGGATTTTCTGAGGTTTTCTTTTGAACGAAATCGTTTTCTGAGCCGTTTCTCAGTATGTGGATACAATTGACAACCAATCAACATCACTATCGAATTCCAAAATCAATTCCTCCTATAATCGCATGCAGTTGCCAAGATGCTACTGATATCTCCCCGTGTACATAATGCCTTTCATCGGGAAAGCTTCGATTGTCACCTCGTTTTTACCATCAGCAAATAATAAGCTTCCAATATTGCCGTTAGAAACATAGTTTTGACCTTCATTATTTAGACGTGGGCCAACCGACCCCTCCCCGGTCCCTAGTTCGTCGTCCCTGGACCCAGTTAATGTTCAGCACCGGGTGGGTTGTAATGAATGGCAGCCATTGCCTCTGAACGGCCCAGTTCTGCCGTTAAGGAGCGTGGTGAGAGTGCCTGTATAAATTGTGCGGCTGGCATCCTGTCCTAAGCGGTCACCAATGGTCCATGTATCCACGCATAGGAAAGAACAGATGGCTCGCTATCGACAACGTGCAAATTAAATGCTTTGTAATATATGCCAGCGCAGTGATATATTCTTTGCGAAGTACGGTGGAACACTGAAAACTGAATCGACATCCTTCCCAAAGGAGTACCGCCGTCGTGCTTCTTCGTGTTTGTTTAATGAAGTTTACATGCATCATTCGTAAGTTATAACAGCATCTCGTTTATAAGTATCATGCTTATGCCAACCATTACCGATTGTGTTACATAAACGTTTCGTAATGTATGTATTGGTAAAGGGATTAGCTATGATGATATGATATTATACAATACCAGTTAATAGCATAGGTATTGCTATTGCTGCCCGTATCGTGAATATAGGTATCCCTCATATTAGGTATCTCTAAAAACAAACAAACAAAAAAGACGCACTTACAAGTACACTATTGGCTCAATATTGAGTTCGAAGGACTATGAAGATATTTTAAATAACATCGTTTCCATGGCGAATTTTGACATCCTGGTGCACTCGTTTCAACACCTCACACCTAACAAAAAACATTATTTTAACACTGTGCCATCGTTTCTCTCAGAACATTTCTTTTTTGGTACAAGCTGGCTCCAGAGGTTTGTCTCCCGGTATGCAGTTGTATCGTCTATCGGTTGGCCAAATAATGTTACTGTTGGGTGCCATTGTCAGCCGACACGCACGCACCTACCGATCGTAATCACGGCAAAGATCAGCCACGTAAAGCGTCTTGCCGTCGATTGAGTTGCGCAATAACCTTGGGAAGTTGCTACGCTAGCTATATGTTTCAGCGTATCCGTTGCATAATACCCTGTGCGGCGGTGGCCGCCGCCGCCTCCGCTATCTGCCACTGACGCCCCTTACTCAGCCACCAACCACAGAGCGGTTCCTATGCACCGCCGGATGTTGCTCTGATGCGACCGGGCCGTCCGGCGCCGGTCGTGTGGCCGCCTGTGGCCGCCTGTGGCCGTGATGGGGCTCATGTGATGCCCGGCGGACACGCCTGATCCGTCTGAGCCCTGGCGATGTTGTTGGATGCCGGGTGGTGGCCCGAGGCGGGCTGCTGTCCGTGCGGTCTGTCGCCGTCTGTACTCGGCCGTGGCCGTCAGTAAACAGCGCCTGACGTGTCCAGTGCGGTGCAGTCTGCCGTGTGGTGCCCCGTGGTGCCGCGTGGTGCCGCGTGGTGCCGGGTGGTGCCGGGTGGTGGCCTGGGACGGGCTGCTGTCCGTGCGGTCTGTCGCCGTCTGTACTCGGCCGTGGCCGTCAGTAAACAGCGCCTGACGTGTCCAGTGCGGTGCAGTCTGCCGTGTGGTGCCCCGTGGTGCCGCGTGGTGCCGTGTGGTGCCGTGTGGTGCCGGGTGGTGCCGGGTGGTGGCCTGGGACGGGCTGCTGTCCGTGCGGTCTGTCGCCGTCTGTACTCGGCCGTGGCCGTCAGTAAACAACGCCTGACGTGTCCAGTGCGGTGCAGTCTGCCGTGTGGTGCCCCGTGGTGCCGCGTGGTGCCGCGTGGTGCCGTGTGGTGCCGTGTGGTGCCGGGTGGTGCCGGGTGGTGGCCTGGGACGGGCTGCTGTCCGTGCGGTCTGTCGCCGTCTGTACTCGGCCGTGGCCGTCAGTAAACAGCGCCTGACGTGTCCAGTGCGGTGCAGTCTGCCGTGTGGTGCCCCGTGGTGCCGTGTGGTGCCGGGTGGTGCCGGGTGGTGGCCTGGGACGGGCTGCTGTCCGTGCGGTCTGTCGCCGTCTGTACTCGGCCGTGGCCGTCAGTAAACAACGCCTGACGTGTCCAGTGCGGTGCAGTCTTGCCGAATAGTTTTGTGTGTTCGGTCAACATCCCTGTATGTTTCACCAGTGTATGTCGGTGTGTAATATGCAGCAGCTCGATGTTGACTGTCCTGCACTTTGTGAACTGACCACACTTCATGTGTTTTGTACACTGTGTGCATTGCTGTGGGCCATAATATGTTCTAAATTCAACATTACGTGTATGGGTGTTGCATGGTATGGTTGGATTGTAAACGGGAACCTCAACAGGCTCCAATGGTTACCCTTCCTAAGCCCATATCAACATCAAACAGACACTTTGGCCGCAATAGCATGGGTATAGCAACGAGAACGATGCAATAGCATGAGTAAAGCAACGGGAACGAAGAAATAATACAACAGCTATGATGGATGATAAGGGTCGCAGATGATAAAAGGGCGATACGTGCCACTGCTAAAGCACCCAGCTGTGCAGTAGGGCAGTCGGCTGACAGTCAGCATTTCGTCATTACCTCGGTCGGGTATGTGACGGTCGGCATCTTTGGTAGTGGTGTGACGGACGATATGACAGACGTGTAACGGTCGGTATATAGGACAGCCATTTAGCAGTCGGAATATCTGACAGACGGTATACCTGACCGGCCTGTATGACAGTCATGTGACGGTCGGTATGCCCGACCGGTCGGTATGGAAGCCATGCGATAGTCGGTGTGTGAGAGCCGTGTGGCGGTCGGTACGTATCTGACAGCCGTGCCACGGTCGGCATGTTTATGAGGACCGTGTAGCGATTGGTATCTTTGACAACCGTGCGACGGTCTGTTTATCTCTGACGGCCGTGTGACGGTACGTATATCTCTGTTTTTTAAGTGGTTTTGGGGGTGGTTTTTTTTTTAAAACCGTTGTTCGGGGGGGTTTTTTCTGACAACTGTGTGGCGGTCGGTATATCTCTGACAACCGTGTGACGGTTGGTATATCTCTGACAACCGTGTGACGGTCGGTATATCTCTGACAACCGTGTGAGAGTGCATATATTTGACGACTGTGTGACGGTCGGTACATCTCCGACGATCGTTGTACGGTCTTGAAGTATCTATATTTAACCGAACGTCAGCGTGGCAACTTAACGGCCCCGAATCAGGGCAACTGGGGAGCGGTCACGCTCCGACCGCGGGCCGCGGGCCTCACACAACCACGCACCGCGCACTCACCCAACCGCAGGTACTGTGGGTACCCGGCCGCGGGTACTGTGGGTACCCGGCCGCGGGTACTGTGGGTACCCGGCCGCGGGTACTGTGGGTACCCGGCCGCGGGTACTGTGGGTACCCGGCCGCGGGTACTGTGGGTACCCGGCCGCGGGTACTGTGGGTACCCGGCCGCGGGTACTGTGGGTACCCGGCCGCGGGTACTGTGGGTACCCGGCCGCGGGTACTGTGGGTACCCGGCTGCGGGTACTGTGGGTACCCGGCCGCGGGTACTGTGGGTATCCGGCCGCGGGTACTGCGGGTACCCGGCCGCGGGTACTGTGGGTACCCGGCCGCGGGTACTGTGGGTACCCGGCCGCGGGTACTGTGGGTACCCGGCCGCGGGTACAGTGGGTACCCGGCCGCGGGTACCGTGGGTACCCGGCCGCGGGTACTTGGGTACCCGGCCGCGGGTACTGTGGGTACCCGGCCGCGGGTACTGTGGGTACCCGGCCGCGGGTACTGTGGGTACCCGGCCGCGGGTACTGTGGGTACCCGGCCGCGGGTACTGTGGGTACCCGGCTGCGGGTACTGTGGTACCCGGCCGCGGGTACTGTGGGTATCCGGCCGCGGGTACTGTGGGTACCGGCCGCGGGTACTGTGGACCCGGCCGCGGGTACTGTGGGTACCCGGCCGCGGGTACTGTGGGTACCCGGCCGCGGGTACTGTGGGTACCCGGCTGCGGGTACCTGGGTACCCGGCCGCGGGTACTGTGGGTATCCGGCCGCGGGTACTGTGGGTACCCGGCCGCGGGTACTGTGGGTACCCGGCCGCGGGTACTGTGGGTACCCGGCCGCGGGTACTGTGGGTACCCGGCCGCGGGTACTGTGGGTACCCGGCCGCGGGTACCGTGGGTACCCGGCCGCGGGTACGTGGGTACCCGGCCGCGGGTACTTGGGTACCCGGCCGCGGGTACTGTGGGTACCCGGCCGCGGGTACTGTGGGTACCCGGCCGCGGGTACTGTGGGTACCCGGCCGCGGGTACTGTGGGTACCCGGCCGCGGGTACTGTGGGTACCCGGCCGCGGGTACTGTGGGTACCCGGCCGCGGGTACTGTGGGTACCCGGCCGCGGGTACTGTGGGTACCCGGCCGCAGGTACTGTGGGTACCCGGCCGCGGGTACTGTGGGTACCCGGCCGCGGGTACTGTGGGTACCCGGCCGCGGGTACTGTGGGTACCCGGCCGCGGGTACTGTGGGTACCCGGCCGCAGGTACTGTGGGTACCCGGCCGCGGGACTCACACAAAGAGTACCCGCCCATCCCCGGCCGCCGCTCTGGCGGGGTCACTTGGCGCCACTCCATATTTCACGTGCTGTGTCCGCTATCTAGATGTCGCCACTGGTGCCACACAACACTACAATCGTCTGAAGATCTGTATATATGTGACGGTCGGTATATCTCTGACAACTGTGTGACGGTCGGTATATCTCTGACAACCGTGTGACCGTCGGTATATCTCTGACAACCGTGTGACGGTCGGTATATCTCTGACAACTGTGTGACGGTCGGTATATCTCTGACAACTGTGTGAGGGTCGGTATATCTCTGACAACCGTGTGACCGTCGGTATATCTCTGACAACCGTGTGACGGTCGGTATATCTCTGACAACCGTGTGACGGTCGGTATATCTCTGACAACCGTGTGACGGTCTGTATATCTCTGACAACTGTGTGACGGTCGGTATATCTCTGACAACCGTGTGTCCGTCGGTATATCTCTGACAACCGTGTGACGGTCGGTATATCTCTGACAACCGTGTGACGGTCGGTATATATCTGACAACCGTGTGACGGTCGGTATATCTCTGACAACTGTGTGAGGGTCGGTATATCTCTGACAACTGTGTGAGGGTCGGTATATCTCTGACAACTGTGTGAGGGTCGGTATATCTCTGACAACCGTGTGAGGGTCGGTATATCTCTGACAACTGTGTGAGGGTCGGTATATCTCTGACAACCGTGTGACGGTCGGTATATCTCTGACAACTGTGTGACGGTCGGTATATCTCTGACAACTGTGTGAGGGTCGGTATATCTCTGACAGCTGTGTGACGGTCGGTATATCTGACGGCCGTGCGACAGTCTGTATTTCTGGCGGCCATGTGACTGTCGGTATATCTCCGACGACCGTGTGAGGGTCGGTATATCTCTGACAACTGTGTGAGGGTCGGTATATCTCTGACAACTGTGTGACGGTCGGTATATCTCTGACAACCGTGTGACCGTCGGTATATCTCTGACAACTGTGTGAGGGTCGGTATATATCTGACAACCGTGTGATAGTGTATATATTTGACGACTGTATGACGGTCGGCACATCTCCGACGATTGTGTGAAGATCTGTATATATGTGACGGTCGGTATATATAACGGCCGTGCGACGGTCTATATATCTGACTACCGTATGAAGGTCTGTATATCTCTGACGGCCGTGCGACGGTCGGTATATCTCTGATGATCGTGTGAGGGTCTGTATATATCTGACGGCCGTGTGGCGATCGGTACATCTCTGACGGCCGTGCGACGGTCGGTATATCTGACGGTCGGTACATCTGACACAGCCGGGTAACAGTGGGACGGGCGTCCGGTGACCGGCAGGACAGCGGCGACATCCCGGCCCGGCTGGCCGTCAGCGGCGGCGTGCCCGCCTCCCAGGAGCTGCCGTACATGACGCCGCCCGTGCACCGGCCGCCGTCCGAGCCGGAGCTGGAGCCGGAGCTGGAGCCGGAGCCGGAGCAGGAGCAGGAGCAGGAGCCGGCCGCGCAGCACTTCAGCGGCGACAGCGTCCAGTCGGCCGACTCACGTAAGTCGCCTCAACCGCCCCCCGTGCTCAGAGGTGACGTGTCAATGGCAGGCGCACTCACGCCAGTACTTGGAAGGGCTCTGCTGGGTATTTGGTGATGGGTAGGTAATGTTCGTGTATTAGGGATGCGACTTTACCTGCTCGTCAGCTCAGCCACACCACTGGTAATTGCCCGTTGTGTGCGGTTCTCGGGTCCAAAGCAGAACGTGTTAAGTTGGAATACCCTCCCCCGGGTGAAGTGTGCACGATTGGTAGTTGGTTGATCTCACAGGACTAATGTGTATGGCGGGTATGCCCCGTGAAGAGTTTAGACTGTAGGTTTGCTTGCTAGTGTAGCGGGTAGGCTGTGGACTGTGGCTGGTCGACGTGGTGCACTCCCGACGACAAGTGTAACATGGATGCCAAGTATTTTCTGACCTTACAAATTAGCCTAATCGTGAAATAGCATAGCATGCTGTGATACGTGTTAATGTGCCTTGCCTGATCCCGATGCGTTTCTACCCGGCTCGACTGATGTGGGTATGGGCGCTGCATGTCCACCGATGCGGTTGATGCGCTCGTAAGCAAGGTTGGCAGTTTTTAACCACCAGACCTGTTGTACTGGTAAGATTGACATGTCAGAAACTGTTTTACCGGTAAGGGTCCTGCAAATACTTCGGTTATCCTTTTCAGATATATAAGGCATCCTGCTTGTATGTCTAGTAGAATTCATGCATCATACTGCACATATAATACATAGAAATGTGCAAAATTGGAGCAGGAAATGTTCCAGGCAGGGGAAACATTGCACCACTTTTTTCTTTGCTTTACAAGTTTTTAACCGTGTTTTTACCGGTAAAAACTGATTGACATGACACAATTTCTTTTTTTCCCGGTAAAAACCCCAACCTTGCTAATAAACAACAATAACAACAGCAACATACCCACCCACATGACCGATGAGGGTGCATGACCTTTATGCATATCCATGGTTGAAAAAAATATGATGTTCCTGGATTTTTCGCATTCAGAACATTATCCCCTCCAGCTTATCCTCTCATTTTTCTCAGTTGGAAGTTGAGTAATGCTGTTTGATAATTAACTGTTCTATATTAACCCTCCCCGTCATTCCGGTCATATCCTCACCCCCGTCTCGAGAGGGGGCGATAGGGACCCCCTTCTAATCTCCAAACTAAGCGTCGCACGAAAACGAAAGAGGTGTCATCGGAAAGCGCTCGATGAGTAGGGCCAGACACCACTCCGAAAAAAATGTACCCCCAAAAGTGACTTCACTAGGGGCCTAGGTTTTCAGGACTTACATCATGTTTTTGCCTCTGGGGAGTTCATTTTGTGGAGATTTGAAAACAAGAATTATTTGGAATCAGAAAAGGAAAGCGAAATCAACCAGGGCCATACAATTTGTGTCCACACAAAAATCCATTTTTTGTTGTTGAAATTTCAAAATTTTGGGTTTTCAAGTTTTATTTAATTGTCCTTTTCTAATGGGTAGAGCGGACCGAAAAACGTTGTTCAAAGTCAACTTGCCCCCCCCCCATAAAAAAATGCCTACTTTAGCCAGAATCTTCGATTTCAACGCTAATGGGCAAATATGCAAAACCAATAAGTAATCAAAAACGGAAAAAATGAAACAATTTCATCTGGTTCGTTTTGTTGCATCCCTAAAGATAAGCAAACGCTGCAAGTTTAATTAAAATATCTTCATCCGTTAAAGCGGTTGAACTGGTTGAACTTTTTTGGAGGTGACCTCACTTGACCTTGACTAACTCGTTGACCTTAGATGACCTGACTTCAAAATTTTGGTGCAACATGCCAAATTGATGTGGGAAAAGGTATGCCAAATTTCGGGGCGCTGCCGCGCGCCGTTTTTTTTCACTATCCGCGAAAAATATTAGGAGGGGCGGGGGTCGTTAACGACCCCCTCGAGACGGCGCGGGTTAAAGTGCTCAAGATTCACTGGAAAGTGCAAACCAAAATTCTGAAGACATGTATTTTAATACAAATATCCTCTCCATATTTTATTAGCCTGAATGTTTCTTCTCCACATCCAGGATTACGAAGCACAGATCTCACCCTGTGCATATCTCCTCGGGTAATGTGTGGGTAGGATACACCTCGCGCGTCCATTGTGTCCACATTTGGTAGTTTAGTGGAAAATGTCACAGCTGAAAACATGTTTACACCTAAGCCTCGTATTTTGGTTGATTTGTATCCTTCACTTGTCTATTTAGATTCTACCTTAGAGATCCATGATGTATAATTAGGCAGCGAACATTAATTTCTTTCGGCTTCAGATATGTGTATTGTTGCTGAGCACCGCATACAACAAAGCCTCTGTTATACAATCGCATGGAAATAGCATTGGTACAATTCCACATCTTACTTAGATCTTTTAACGCAAACTACGAAGATCTTAAAAGTTTTTTTGAAGGTGATCTACACCTTACACCCATTCGAAGATAAACAGAAAATATACACTAACACCCAGCACATGAATCTATGACGGTCAATGTACCGCATACCTAATGGACATGTAATTCGTCCTCTCCCCACTTACTCACCAAGCGATCCAGTGCATCTTCAAAGTGTAGCCCATTGTGAGGTATGCCTCGTTGGATCCCACCTAAGCTCCCACCTGTGTCCCCCTCCATTGTTTGTGACGTGCTCATGTGGCGCACCCGCTGCCCTTAAGGCGGGTACACGCGGATCACAGTACGCGAGCCGGCCGCCGAGCTTGCGCTGCGGCCGGAGCGGACGGCCGACGCGACAGCCGCCGCCGGCCCGTCGGCAGACAACTTCTACGCCACCGTGGACGGCAGCGACGACGAGATGTACGAGGCGATCCCGGAGAGGCGGCGGCGGCCGGCGCGTCCGCCGCAGGACGCGCCGGCCGCGCCGGCCGCCGCTGGCGTGGACCAGACGGACGGCGCGGGCGACATCGGCGGCACAGGTGGGCACCGGTAGTGGAACTCGGTCGGGATGGGTGGTGGGGCGATAACGTGGTGCGTGGTGGAGCAGTAGCTTGGGTGGGTAGTGGAGCGGTAGCTTGGGTGGGCAGTGGAGCGGTGGTAGGGGTGGGTGGCGGAGCGGTAGTTTGGGTGGGTAGTGGAGCGGTAGTTTGGGTGGGTGGCGGAGCGGTAGTTTGGGTGGGTAGTGGAGCGGTAGTTTGGGTGGGTAGTGGAGCGGTAGTTTGGGTGGGTAGTGGAGCGGTAGCTTGGGTGGGTAGTGGAGCGGTGGTATGGGTGGGTGGCGGAGCGGTAGTTTGGATGGGTAGTGGAGCGGTGGTAGGGGTGGGTGGCGGAGCGCTAGTTTGGGTGGGTAGTGGAGCGGTGGTAGGGGTGGGTGGCGGAGCGGTAGTTTGGGTGGGTAGTGGAGCGGTAGTTTGGGTAGGTAGTGGACCGGTAGTGGAGCGGTGGTAGGGGTGGGTGGCGGAGCGCTAGCTTGGGTGGGTGGCGGAGCGGTAGTTTGGGTGGGTAGTGGAGCGGTAGCTTGGGTGGGTAGTGGAGCGGTAGTTTGGGTAGGTAGTGGAGCGGTAGTTTGGGTGGGTAGCGGAGCGGTGGTAGGGGTGGGTGGCGGAGCGGTAGTTTCGGTGGGTAGTGGAGCGGTAGTTTGGGTGGGAACTGGAGCGGTGGTAGGGGTGTGGTTGGACGGCGGCGCCTGTGTCAGGACGAGTGAAGCGAGGACGTGTTTTGTGACGTGGTGTGGATGGTGGGTGACAGTCGCTCAAGCTGAGTCTTACCTTGTAGGCCGATGCTACTCACCGTGGTGTCGGTAAAATTTTAATCTGTATGATGTTAGTACATGATTTCACTTGCCATATGATGGCAATAATTATGTGACGGCTGCATCATTGTGCTGTTTACGTCTCTGTTCGGTATTCTCGTCTGGTTTGATATCGAGAAGTCTGCATTGCGGCCTCTTCTAGTGTCTTCATGTCGCTGCGCTTTGTGTATCACTGCGACTCTGCCAATAGATGCTTGTTATTTGCTTATGTCGTCGGGGTGTGAAAATTCGGGAGAAGCAACGCAGAATGCCATTTACATTGCGTATTTGCCGTGCAACAGAACCAATCTGCACAATACATAGACAGAAATACTTTACAGTGTACTGTTTGGAAACACTCATGCCGAAATACTGATTGTAGCAGCAGAATAAGAACATGTCAATTCGCATTGCAACATTTTTAGATTCAGTAATATCCAGGTAAACATTTTTTTTAAGCACTGCTTATGCCTCAATCCGATGTCAGCACCTGCTCCTGCACAACATCTATGTCAGGTGTCTGCAGTGGTCAGGTGCCTGTGGTGGTCAGGTGTCTGCAGTGGTCAGGTGCCTGTGGTGGTCAGGTGCCTGCGGTGGTCAGGTGCCTGTGGTGGTCAGGTGTCTGCAGTGGTCAGGTGTCTGCAGTGGTCAGGTGTCTGCAGTGGTCAGGTGCCTGTGGTGGTCAGGTGCCTGCGGTGGTCAGGTGCCTGTGGTGGTCAGGTGTCTGCAGTGGTCAGGTGTCTGTGGTGGTCAGGTGCCTGTGGTGGTCAGGTGTCTGCAGTGGTCAGGTGCCTGTGGTGGTCAGGTGTCTGCAGTGGTCAGGTGCCTGTGGTGGTCAGGTGTCTGTGGTGGTCAGGTGTCTGTGGTGGTCAGGTGTCTGTGGTGGTCAGGTGTCTGTGATGGTCAGGTGCCTGTGGTGGTCAGGTGCCTGTGGTGGTCAGGTGCCTGCGGTGGTCAGGTGCCTGCGGTGGTCAGGTGCCTGCGGTGGTCAGGTGCCTGCGGTGGTCAGGTGTCTGCAGTGGTCAGGTGTCTGCAGTGGTCAGGTGTCTGCAGTGGTCAGGTGCCTGTGGTGGTCAGGTGTCTGTGGTGGTCAGGTGCCTGCGGTGGTCAGGTGCCTGCGGTGGTCAGGTGTCTGCAGTGGTCAGGTGCCTGTGGTGGTCAGGTGCCTGTGGTGGTCAGGTGTCTGGTGGTCAGGTGCCTGCGGTGGTCAGGTGTCTGCAGTGGTCAGGTGCCTGCGGTGGTCAGGTGCCTGTGGTGGTCAGGTGCCTGTGGTGGTCAGGTGCCTGCGGTGGTCAGGTGCCTGTGGTGGTCAGGTGCCTGTGGTGGTCAGGTGTCTGCAGTGGTCAGGTGTCTGCAGTGGTCAGGTGTCTGCAGTGGTCAGGTGTCTGTGGTGGTCAGGTGTCTGTGGTGGTCAGGTGTCTGCAGTGGTCAGGTGCCTGTGGTGGTCAGGTGCCTGTGGTGGTCAGGTGTCTGCAGTGGTCAGGTGCCTGCGGTGGTCAGGTGTCTGCAGTGGTCAGGTGTCTGCAGTGGTCAGGTGCCTGCGGTGGTCAGGTGCCTGTGGTGGTCAGGTGCCTGTGGTGGTCAGGTGTCTGTGGTGGTCAGGTGCCTGTGGTGGTCAGGTGTCTGCAGTGGTCAGGTGCCTGTGGTGGTCAGGTGCCTGTGGTGGTCAGGTGCCTGTGGTGGTCAGGTGCCTGTGGTGGTCAGGTGCCTGTGGTGGTCAGGTGCCTGTGGTGGTCAGGTGCCTGTGGTGGTCAGGTGTCTGCAGTGGTCAGGTGCCTGTGGTGGTCAGGTGTCTGTGGTGGTCAGGTGTCTGCAGTGGTCAGGTGCCTGTGGTGGTCAGGTGCCTGTGGTGGTCAGGTGTCTGCGGTGGTCAGGTGTCTGCAGTGGTCAGGTGTCTGCAGTGGTCAGGTGCCTGTGGTGGTCAGGTGCCTGCGGTGGTCAGGTGCCTGTGGTGGTCAGGTGTCTGCAGTGGTCAGGTGTCTGCAGTGGTCAGGTGTCTGCAGTGGTCAGGTGCCTGTGGTGGTCAGGTGTCTGCAGTGGTCAGGTGCCTGTGGTGGTCAGGTGTCTGCAGTGGTCAGGTGCCTGTGGTGGTCAGGTGTCTGCAGTGGTCAGGTGTCTGCAGTGGTCAGGTGCCTGTGGTGGTCAGGTGCCTGCGGTGGTCAGGTGCCTGTGGTGGTCAGGTGCCTGCGGTGGTCAGGTGCCTGTGGTGGTCAGGTGCCTGTGGTGGTCAGGTGGTCAGGTGCCTGCGGTGGTCAGGTGCCTGCGGTGGTCAGGTGCCTGCGGTGGTCAGGTGTCTGCGGTGGTCAGGTGCCTGCGGTGCATTGCGCTGATCTGTTGCAGTGTTTGCAGTATGCCGGCGTGTTGCAATGGTGTTCGCAGTGTGTAATGGATCGGTGGTGTAGATGCAGGGTGCCGATGTACGTCTGGACGTATTTCCTGCTCCCACCCTGATCAGTGGTGTAGGTGCAGTGTGCCGGTGTATGTCTGGACGTGTTACCCGCTCCCACCCGGATCAGTGGTGTAGGTGCAGTGTGCTGGTGTATGTCTGGACGTGTTACCCGCTCCCGTCCTGATCGGTGGTGTAGGTGCAGTGTGCCGGTGTATGTCTGGATGTGTTACCCGCTCCCGTCCTGATCAGTGGTGTAGATGCAGTGTGCCGGTGTATGTCTGGACGTGTTACCCGCTCCCACCCTGATCAGTGGTGTAGGTGCAGTGTGCTGGTGTATGTCTGGACGTGTTACCCGCTCCCGTCCTGATCGATGGTGTAGGTGCAGTGTGCCGGTGTATGTCTGGACGTGTTACCGGCTCCCACCCTGATCGGTGGTGTAGGTGTAGTGTGCCGGTGTTGTCTGGACGTGTTACCCGCTCCCGTCCTGATCGGTGGTGTAGGTGCAGTGTGCCGGTGTATGTCTGGACGTGTTACCCGCTCCCGTCCTGATCGGTGGTGTAGGTGCAGTGTGCCGGTGTTGTCTGGACGTGTTACCCGCTCCCGTCCTGATCGGTGGTGTAGGTGCAGTGTGCCGGTGTATGTCTGGACGTGTTACCGGCTCCCACCCTGATCGGTGGTGTAGGTGCAGTGTGCCGGTGTATGTCTGGACGTGTTACCGGCTCCCACCCTGATCGGTGGTGTAGGTGCAGTGTGCCGGTATTGTCTGGACGTGTTACCCGCTCCCGTCCTGATCGGTGGTGTAGGTGCAGTGTGCCGGTGTATGTCTGGACGTGTTACCCGCTCCCACCCTGATCGGTGGTGTAGGTGCAGTGTGCCGGTGTTGTCTGGACGTGTTACCCGCTCCCGTCCTGATCGGTGGTGTAGGTGCAGTGTGCCGGTGTATGTCTGGACGTGTTACCGGCTCCCACCCTGATCGGTGGTGTAGGTGCAGTGTGCCGGTGTATGTCTGGACGTGTTACCCGCTCCCACCCTGATCGGTGGTGTAGGTGCAGTGTGCCGGTGTATGTCTGGACGTGTTACCCGCTCCCACCCTGATCGGTGGTGTAGGTGCAGTGTGCCGGTGTATGTCTGGACGTGTTACCCGCTCCCGTCCTGATCGGTGGTGTAGGTGCAGTGTGCCGGTGTATGTCTGGACGTGTTACCCGCTCCCACCCTGATCGGTGGTGTAGGTGCAGTGTGCCGGTGTATGTCTGGACGTGTTACCCGCTCCCCACCCTGATCAGTGGTGTAGGTGCAGTGTGCCGGTGTATGTCTGGACGTGTTACCCGCTCCCACCCTGATCGGTGGTGTAGGTGCAGTGTGCCGGTGTATGTCTGGACGTGTTACCCGCTCCCACCCTGATCGGTGGTGTAGGTGCAGTGTGCTGGTGTATGTCTGGACGTGTTACCGGCTCCCACCCTGATCGGTGGTGTAGGTAGTGGGGTATGGAGTGCAGTGTGCCGGTGTTGTCTGGACGTGTTACCCGCTCCCGTCCTGATCGGTGGTGTAGGTGCAGTGTGCCGGTGTATGTCTGAACGTGTTACCCGCTCCCACCCTGATCAGTGCGGTGTGTGCCACTCCGTCAGTAGCCGCTGTGGCCCGGGCAGCGAGTGTCGAGGCGAGCGGCTCGGCCACGAGATCCAGCACGGTGCCGCCGCCGCCCAGTGTCGACTCGCTGCGTCAGGCCCTCGTCCACTCTCGACAGGGTGAGTATGGTGGCCGTGCGGGCCCTGCGTCCGTCCTCTCCTTTGCGTCTTCTTAGGCAAGCTGGCACGTCCCCTCGGCACTTACCGCCGTCACGCCTCCACTGCTCAGTGTAGTCTCCAGTACACGTACCAGTCAGTGGCGGCTCGCTGCTGGGAAACTTTCTGGTGAGCTCGTACATCTATATATAGAGGGAAATAATGCATTGCGCCCCCCCCCCCGCCCCACGCGGGCGTCGAGACCAGACGCGCTCTTCTTAGAGCACAATCGACGCGCGAAGTCAGCAAGCCAGAAGAGCAGCAGGAAGGTCCAGGGTTTGAGCAGAAGACAAATCTGTAGCAGCAGAAGAAGTGAAGACACGAAGAGCTTCAGGGACCATAGAGAAGCACTCCTGTGACTCTAGAAGGAAAACCTCCCTCACCAAATCCCCAACTTCTCTGTCTCCCAACTAACCTGCACCCCCGGAGGAAACCTAACGGTGTCGAGCCCACTGTTTTGGGCTATTGCGGCCGGGGCAGGGACCAGAGAGCGCAATGCAACGATGGTCCAGGATGCAACGAATCCGGGTAGTTCTTCAGTCAGGAGGGACACTTGCGGAGGGGGGGGGGACCGAACCCTTACACATCATGGCGCCCGCCGCCAGCACCACACAAGGCACCTACCTAGTAGGTGTCACAGAGATCGGACACAACATCACAGGAGTCTCCTTTCACTCTCGAGGGGATACTCCGACATATTCTTAATTCAGCACACTTCTAGGTCCACATGCACACCACACACATCATAGAACAAACACAGAGCAGCGCGGACACACAAACTCTACTAAACGCAACCACCTTTAACAACCAGCGCTGCTCCTTCACCTTACACCGCACTTTGAACACCAGCCGGGGCTACATTTGCGCCCCAGAGCTGGATAGCTTACCACTTGACAGCATCGCCGCACTGTTCGACGCCTCAGCCCTCCTGGATGCCACAGTTACAATCAGCCGGATTAAACGGAAAGCACGTTCGACTCACAAACTTCTAGTACTGACTTTCGACTCACAACACCTGCCATCACACGTCCACATACACAACAAGGCCTAAGAGGTACGCCTCTGCGTGCCTCTGCCTCTACGGTGCCGGTTCTGCTTGCGTTATGGACATGGCGAACGCGCATGTGCGTCGCCAACTCCAAGATGCAGTCAGTGCACCGGTCACCACGCGGCATCCGACTGCAACTCCTCCGAAAGGAAGTGTGCAGGCTGTGATGGGCCGCACCCTGCCACCGACCCCGAATGCCCCAAGTGGGCATACGAGAGGGAGGTGTGCCGGTATGCGGCAACTCACCGGGTGCCACATACAACAGCACGACAGCACCTACGCCGCACCACCACTGACACTGTCAGTGTCAGTCAGTGACAGCCACAACTGCACCTCTCCACACCACACCTACCGCCGGGCGAAGCTACGCAGCGACGCTCTCCACACCTAAACCCACACCCCCTCCAACACCAGCTCCCACCCGCCCTACCATTCGACCAGCAGCCGGCTCCTGAAGCCCGGCACACCTCCCTCCTCAACGCTCCTCCGGCCCTCGCCTCAACCGTCCCACCGATCCCCGACCTCCCCGGCCCACCGCCCCTTGACCTCACCGATCACCACTCCTTCCCACCCCACCCCACCCAGGACCTGGCCTCCTCCCACATCCACTCCACTTCAGACCTGGCTCTTATCCACATCCCCTTCACCCTCGACCCGGCCTCCTCCCACACCCCTTCCACCGCGGGCCTGGCTTCCCACGTCCACCCCACTGAGGAGGTGGACTTCTCACGTCCACCTCCTTCCCTTCCCACCCCATTTCAGACCCGGCCCATGCCCACCACCATCCCACTATCCACCCCGCATAATCCCTCCTCCAACACACATCAGACTCAGTCCCGGTCTCCATCCCATTCCCCACCGGTACCCACCCATCCCCCACGAGACCTGGCCGTACCCCTTCGCGCCACCGCCTCCAACCGGCCAGGGCCCACCTTGCCACCCTGAAGCCTTCCCTCCACTGCCTCTCGGCCCCTACCGCACCCATCCGACCGGCCCAAACCAAGGCCTAGAACCAAGGCCACCACAACATCCACCCAGTCCACGGCCACCATCTCCTGCCAAACCGAACCTCCCACCACCTCCTGCACACCCACCCAAACCCACTCCAAACCCTCGTCTGAGACCAGCACTCAGACTGAACCTACCACTCTTGCCAAGCCCGTCGAACCTACAACTCCAGACCAACGAATCCCGCCCGAACCCACCGCGCCTCCCAAGCGCAAATCCCGCCGCCACTCTACCCAATCACCTCCCAGGTCCAGACTACCACCTCACGTGCGACCAGGTCCAGACTACCACCCCTGCCTGGGTCACCTCTCAACCCTCTCTCCGTTCACCGGTTCAACCTTTCTCCCCAACTCGACACCGACACCACCCCAGTATAGGAACACCAACAGCCACCAAACGCGTTCGGCAATGGGACTTTTTCTGCAGTGGAACACCGGTGGCCTTCTAGGCAAGTTCATATAATTCAACTTTGAATTCTTGCAACAAAAACCATTACTAGCTGCGTTCCAAGAAACTCACTTTCGAAATTCTGACTCCACTTGGAACAAAATCCCATATTACACTTGGCACGTCGACAACATAAACGGCTAACATTGGAAATGTGGCGCCGCCATACTCATTGCAAACAGCGTACCTCATCGTCGAGTAACGTTAAATACTCCCCTGAATTGCGTAGCAGTCGGCCTCAAATTGCCCATTGCCAAACCACAGTCATCTCACTATACATCTCGCCGTCAGCTGAAACCCCCCACACCACAGGAGCTGAGCGACTTGCTGCTCCGGCCCCTCCACCAGTTCTCATTGTGAGAGGCTTTAATGCGAAACACGCCTCCTGGGGAAGCGACCAGAATGACGCTAGAGGGCGCGAAATTCACCAGTTTATTTCGTACCAGAACTTAGTACTTCTTAACACCGGGGCCGCCACCCGCTACAACCCGACCTAAGGAGGATCGGACAGTTGCATTGACTTAACGTGCTGCTCCCAACGACTTGCTCACTATTTGACTGGTCAGTTTTATACGTTTCCGGGATGAGCGACCACTACCCAATCAGAATTAGGCTCAGCACGGACGCTATCCACCACGCTAAGCTGTTTAGACAATCTTGGAACTTGGAACTTGGCAATGCCATCCACTGCAGCTCGACCGCCCACGAGACCATTCTGGACTCTCAGTCAACCAAAGGTCGAGTACTTGCTCTCGGAAAAGAAATCCGGTGTCACATCGGCGGAAATTCTTGGCATCTTCCACAAGTTGCCCGATGACAACAATCACAAATCACTCGTATTCACGGATGGGTCGAAACACGAGGCTAAGGTAGGCATCGGCATCACTGGACCATGTCTCAGACTTTCCAAGCGTCTACCGGATAACTTCTCCATCTACTCCGCTGAAGCAATGGCCATTCTGGCTGCTATCTCCATTCTCATGAGGCGAAAAGCCAGAAACGTGATTTGCTCAGACTCCAAATCCGTCCATTCATTAGCGACACCCACGACTGTCCGCATCACGTCATTGATCGAATCCAACAAATCGTGGCCCATAACGTAAGCATGAACTTTTCCTTCCTCTGGATTTCGGGCCACGCCAACACCCCAGGTAACGAAGAAGCAGACCGGCTCGCAAAGCAAGCCTTAACATTGAACACTTACCCTAGCGTGGAATATTCGGTAGACGATTGCAAAGCACTCCTACAACGCCACATTCGCCAACATCAACAGAACACATGGACACAACACAACTCAACACAACACAAATCCAACCACACCCACGTAATCAAACCAACGATAGGCACATGGAACACATCAAATCAATCTCACCGACAAAAAGAGGTCATCCTCACTAGACTTAGAACTGGTTGCACAAAACTAACACAGCCTCGATTAGAGGATGACCAACACACAACACCTCACTGCGACACCTGCAACACCACGTTAAACATAGGCCACATCCTGCTAGACTGCAGTAGCTTTAGCTCTCAATGACAACCACTTAAGGCATTCTGCCAAAGAGAGGGTATCACTCTATCGCTTCCATCGCTTCTCGGTGACAAACACCCATAACTCCTTCAATTGCTATTTGAATATCTGTATATCTAGGTGTAAAATGCTCGTCTCGCAATCGAAAGATTGTGGGTTCGAGTCTCACCTGTCGCTACTCTTCGCCCGCGACCAATCGGCGTGAGAGATTGGCGACGCTATATGACTCAACGGTCGACGTGTCGTAAAAACCAATAACCAACCATGAATATCTGTATGCCACAAAACTAGCAGGAGCACTGTAGGCACCACACCACCAACGCTCACATCAACTCGCAATGCATCACCTCGAAACACTCGTAGGAAACACGTAAATAGCCATCTCCGCATGGCGTCGGACGTACATGAGCCGATTTGCTTCCCAATTAGAAATAAATGGTTACCTAGCGGTGCCGTCGGAAGTAGATGAGCCGACTTGCTCGAGGAAAACATAACAACTAAAAATAAAATAAAAATTAGCATAACGTAAAACGACTACCCAGAGGAACCATGGGACGTAGATGAGCCGATTTGCCTTGCAACTCGTAACGTAAACCCAGAGGTACAGCGGACGTAGAAGAGCCGAATTGCAAAACACCGTACTAACCCAATTGACCACCCTGCGTGGCATGCTTAGACAAACCCGCTACTAACAACTAACACGCGGCGGCCGGCGTGATAGTCGGTGTGAACAATTACCTCCTTGTTCGCACGGTAAAGGTCCCTCGGTGCTCTTCGATAAGAGTAGGCTATAGCCGGCACCCTGGCAAAATCAATTTCTCGCCACTCCCAAAATACCCCCACCACCACCCAAACTACAACTTATTTTGTGGAGTAACGTTAAATTAAAACCATTTAGACATCAGGGAGATGTCCCCAACCCAGCCCCCGCCTTCAGCACCTAAAATATCACACAAACTATAACGTAAAATTCCCCTAACGTAAATGTCCACTTGCCTGCACCTTGATCGCAAAGACTCGCTTTTATAGACAGACATGTAACGTACTCGCTTTAAAGGCGGCGCAAATGACCTTCATGGTCCGGCACGTCTAAAAAAATCACTCCCCCCGCATTGCGCCGTCGAATGGACTGTACCGGGTGCGAGTGTTCCACAACTGGTCGGGGTCGTTGCTCCATTTCGACAATTGACCGGGTACGAGGTGCCCACGATCCGGGCAGTGAGGAGGGGCCGCGCACAGGCACAAACCGGCCGGAACCGCAGCAGTGCGGCTCCGGTGGTCAGCGGGTGGCTGGCTTCCGGTCGGCGCGCATCCTGACCGTGCTGCTGGGCGTGGACGGGACGACACTACAGGTCACCGTGGTGAGGGCCACCGCCCGATGGTGTATTGTCGGGTGTGCGCTGCGATCGTCCGCAGTGGCGTGGACGGGACGACACCACAGGTCACCGTGGTGAGGGCCATCGCCCGATGGTGTATTGTCGGGTGTGCGCTGCGATCGTCTGCAGATCGCAGGGGACGAGTGGTCTAGGGGTAAGATGCTCGTCTCACAATCGAAAGGTTGTGGGTTCGAGTCTCACCTGTCGCTACTCTTCGCCCGCGACCAATCGGCGTGAGAGATTGGCGACGCTACATGACTCAACGGTCGACGTGTCGTAAAACCAATAACCAACTAACCCGGTCAACTCAGGCACCGTCGGCTGGCCCGCATCTGTCGCGGACATTTCCACCATGCAACTGTAACCGACGTGCATGTAGAACATAGTTGGTCGTGTGTGGTCGACCGAGCTCCTCCCTTCAGGGTATGAGTGTTACAATAGGCGGTGCCGGCGCGTGACTCACTTTTGATAGGGTGCAGTTCCCGCGCGCCAGAGACGAGCATGCGGCTGGGCACGACCGACGGAGTTGGGTAGACGTGCTGTTGGACGGCTGAACGTCCCCGTGTCGAAATGGAATTTGTGGCACGAACTTTGGAGAGACACGTCACGAGAGAGACGTCGTCATGTTGACGACCATTGGGGCTGTTATTGTAGGACAAGTCGCCGTTTTGCTCGCCCCGTAAGTCCTGTCAATAGAGGATAAATATCGGTGGTTGTCATTCCGGACTAGTTGTTGCTGAGCGAGGTGTCCACTAGACATCACGATCCCGGGTAAGTGGACTCTCCTACAGCCGCGGTCGTCTCCGCGCGCACCGCCCAATGCCTGTGAGCCGCCTCTGTGCCGGCAGCGTCCTCGTCCAGCGTGGCATCATCCAGCACGTCGCCGCCGGCGGACCGGCGCTCGGCGCGCTCTCCGCTGCCGCCGCTGCCGCCCGACCTGGACCAGCTGTACGCCAAGGTGCAGAAGCCGGCGCGCGGGGGCGGCGCGCCGGCCGCCGGCTCACCTCCGCCCGCCGCCGACCGTCACACGCCGCTCACAGTCAACTACAGCGACTTCGAGGTGGGTTAGTCGAGACGTCCGCGGCACGGCAGGCATGGTCACGTGCGTTGTGTGGCGTTTGTTGGGGTAAGATATGTGTTGTCATCCCTGAGTCGTGTAGCAAGCGTACGCGGCAGGATATGGAGCATTTGCGTATCACCGTCTCTTGTGATCGGAAGTTATCTGGGAAAGGCGCAGTGTTTGTCCGCGTGTAGAATTGGGTGGTGTACAAAAGGGCGCATTTCTGAAAGCCAGGAAAGTGTTTGAAAAGTGATATCTGGATATATCAGCCGCCATTAAATTATGTACTCTACCAGTAATACCAGTAACTCTACCAGTAAGGGGACGAGTGGTCTAGGGGTAAGATGCTCGTCTCACGATCGAAATGTTGTGGGTTTGAGTCTCACCTGTCGCTACTCTTCGCCCGCGACCAATCGGCGTGAGAGATTGGCGACGCTACATGACTCAACGGTCGACGTGTCGTAAAACCAATAACCAACCAACTCTACCAGTTATACACTTTATCATTGCACTCCGATTAGTAATTGGGCATTTGTGTTCGTGAACAGTGCAATGCAAAGTGGCTTCGCCAATTATTCATATTAATTGTTCCATTTATCATAAATATATCATAATAGCATTGCAGATGCAGTATGCAGATGTCTGGTTGGCTTTGCCAGAATTTTGCACCCCCACACCAGAAGCCATCAAGTCATAAAGTTTTCAGGTTTAATAAGATCCACAGAGACCCATTTTGGTTAAGTGGAAGAAGATAATAAGAGAATGACCTTCTAACCAATGTCCTGAGTTCCAAGTAACTCATATACCCGATTGTGCCGCTGTGGTCGATCTTTTCAGCATCACATGCCCGAAAGTCTGTTCTGAATCTACCACCAGGTACACCTGTTGCCAGCATAATTTCCCACTGATAAGCATGATCAACACCTAGCATCAATTCCCTCCACCCACCCAATTTTTAATCCTACTGCACAACTTATAATAAAATAAATAATATTATTGGGCATGAAGAACTTGTCTACCCTATTATTATATACATTCAATGAGGGACCCGCCAATACGTAACCAGGCAGCATATTCCATTGACCAACCACACTTGGACCGAAAACCGGTTGGCGTTCAGCTGCCCGACACCTCGACCCGTCCAACCCCAACCGATGACCCCACGTAACTCCACAAATAGGAGAGCACCATTCAGATTGACATTATCCAAGCATTTTACTATCATAAGCATCTCAATCGCATCAACCCTTTATATCCTATGTTTGAGGGAGTGCATATCTAATGCCATAAATATTCCACATATCCTAAATTGCCTAGTCCACCGATAAACCTAGCAGATTTGCGCTGCACTCTTTCTAGCATACCTATATCCCTTTCTAGGAAAGGGCTCCATGCCTGTGCACAATATTAAAAGTGGAGTCGCACATAGACACAGTACAATTTCTCTCCATAACATCTGCTTTAATATAGAACACTCATCTTAATGACTTAACATCGTAGTTGCTATCTTCTTAGCAGAGTTACAATGTTTTTTTTGCTTTAAGGATCGCCTTGCTACTGAAACGCCAATGTATTTCTTCTTCAATGGATTTGATTGAAGGCGCCCTCTGTGCTCTCCCGACCTTCTTCCTAGCTGCGGACTGTCCCCGTCACCTTGTGGCTGGACGTGTCTATGCACGGTTGGATACGTGTTTACCAGCTGGCCAGTGCGATGATGAGCCACCCGGCCGTCTCGCCACCAGGTGGTGCGAGACCCCATCCGGCGGACCCGACCCGTTCTGCGTCGAGAGTCCAGCATCGACCCCAACTACGAGTCGATCGAGACGCGCGCGTCGCGCCGCGCGCCCGCCGACGACGACAAAGACGAGGCCGGCTACGACCGGGTGCGACGCGCCGACTCTGCCGACGGCGCCGGCGGGTACGCGCGCGTACGACGACTGTCGGCCGGCGGCGACGCGCCGACGGCGGCGCCGCCGCGTCGCCGCGAGCACCACTACGAGCGCGTGCGCAGGCGGCGCGACGACGACCCGCTCTACGAGAAGATCAGCGGCAGTCCGGCGGCCAGCGAGGCATACGACGAGATCCGCTGGGCGGATCGCGGCGCGCGGCCGACGCCGTCCGACGCCGAGTCGTTCTACGAGTCGGTGCGGTTCGGCAGCGAGCCCGGCGACGCCGACCCCAACTACGAGCTGCTGCCCGGCTCGGGCCGCGCCGGCAGCGAGACGGACGAGCTGTACGCCAGTCTGTGGGACCGACCGGCCACCGGCCGGGACGTGGAGGACCCGTACGCCAGCATTCGCCGCTCGTCGGCATCGCCGCCCTACGAGAGCATCACCCGGCCCGAGCCGGCCGACAGCGACTCCGACTCGGACACGATCGGCTACGAGAGCGTGCGCGCCGCGTCGTCGCTGGCGCCTTCATACGGCGGCGGCGGCGGCGGCGGCGGTGACGGCGACGGCGACGGCGCGCCTCCCGCCGCCCAGCCGCCGGCCGTGGCCGCCGTCGATCTCAGCCAGCTGTACGCGCGCGTGCAAAAGGTGCAGCGACAGGGCGCGCCTGAGGCGGCGCGGCGCGCCGAGCCGGCCGACGCGGCGCCGCCCCTGCCGGACGCGCCGTCCGAGCCGGACGACAGTGGCGCCGTCGTGCGGCTGGACAGCAGCAGCGCCAGCACGTCTCAGTACACCAGCGCCTCGGAGGCCGGCACGCCGCTGCTGCCCAAGCGTCTGGACGAGCTGGACTCGCCGCTGCGCCGCCGCTCGACGACCAGCGTCGACAGCGGCTCCGTCACCCAGTCGGAGCGCGACGACCTGGTGACGCTGCTGCCGTGACGTCACCATCCCGGCCGGAGTCTTCCCTGACGCTGCCGCCCTGATGTTCGCTCCCTGGTGCACACTGCCTCCCTGAAGAAAATGGCCCTGCTGCCGTCTCACTGAGCGGGATAACATCTGAAGCCGCCATCCTGAGTATTGTCTCGCGCTGTATGACCAACGCAGTCGATGCGCCCTTAAGCCAAAATAACCAAAATAACCAACTGAGTATTGTCTCGTCGGGGAAATGCTTGCTCGTTGGACCTAGAACGACCCCTTAGCTTCTTCTTGAACTGAATTTCCCCCGGTACTTCTCGTGCGACATGAAGCATCCCCGATACAACTGGAGCTGTTTCTGGTGCTCCTTGTGCGGTCTGAAGCATCCCTGGTACAGCTAGAGCTGTTCCTGGTACTCTGTGCGACCTGAGAAGTTCCCGGCTCAACTTGAGCCGTCCCTGGCACTCCTTGTCTGACCTGAAAAGTTCACGGCACGACTAACTGTCCCCCTCATCTGGCGAGGACGGTCCCTGGCCCTACTCATCTGGCAGGAACGGTTCCCCGTCCCGCTCATCTGGCAGGAACAGTTCCCGTCCAGCTCATCTGGCAGGAACGGTTCCCCGTCCCGCTCATCTGGCAGGAACGGTTCTCCGTCCTGCTCGTCTGGCAGGAACGGTTTCCTGTCGTTTTCTGGTGGGAACGGTTATTCGTTCTGCTTGCCTGGTGGGAACGGTTCCTCATCCTGGTTTCTTAGTGCGGTCGGTTTCTTGCGCTTCTGTGATCATGTCTGGATTAAACACAATAACCGATGTGATCCCTCGGAAGCTAAAGAATGTAGACACCTGCAACACAAAAGGGGCGTAGTCTTACTCTGCAGCGTTGTTTTGGACGCATTTTGGGTGTAGTGTGCATTTTACAGTATCAAGTGGAACGTTGCGAAGTGATGTTCTGGAGCCGTTGTTGCTTGTTAGGGTTGCCTTTCGCATTATCTGCGATGTTAATTCACGCATAGTGGGATTCATCGGTGTGTTTGTTCTTTTCGGGCTCAAAGCTCGTTTATAAGCTATTTATATGACATAGTTGTTGGGACGTGTGATGCTGCAACAGTGATTTAATCCCGCACCATCTTGTTAGGTTATTTATTGTAGTGTCTTTATGTTCACTGTGAATGGCGCCGAAAGCGAATATCTATAACGGGGGTCTGCCTCTGGTATGACCACCGACACCACGTGTGCTTTACGCAGCCTACCTCTGTGCTGTCCATGTATCTCAGTACGTGCGCCGATCGTGGAGTAGCCCGTCCGCCGTGCTCGTCCGAGGTCGGGGTAGTGGTGTGTCGCGGCATCCCCCACACTTAGCTGATGAGATTAGTTGAGTGCTTGTGTGGCGGCGGGCGCGACATGGTCGCCCCACGTGCACGTGTCGGCTGCCTGCCGTCTGGCCAGTGTGAAGTAGGTCGGCGTCAGTGGCGGTGTGCCAGACTGTCAGCGATAGCGGAACTGCGGGGGTGGGGGCATGGCACAGCTGTCGTCTCCGGAGCGGGAGGGGGCAGCTGTCGTCTCCGGAGCGAGGGGGGGGGCGACCGAGCACAACACTCGAGTATTACGTGATGCACACTGGTAATGGGCCATTCCGTATAGGTGTGTTCTTTGCCGGCGTTGTGACGCGGTCTGACTGCCATTGCAACTTTCCAGTCAGGTCGCCATTCTTCTGAAGGCTGTGCTGGTGTGTGCAGCCTCCATTTCGACTACAGTTAACGACCAGCATGCTGCACTGACCGTAGTGGTGCTCTCTCCCAACACTTTGTTCTCTGCCGGAGACTGGAGGATCATCTGCTTGCTCACCGCAGTGTAATGCCGTCGTGACTTGTTGCCAATAGAGCTACTTTTATTCTTGTAGACGGTGTATTTCTGGGTGATCTAGGTGGACTTCGGCGCTCCTTGATGTCGCCGATGATGCTTCGAGATGGCTGGACACATTTGCATGGAACTTTCATGAGTCGATTTAGCGCATGCGATTCCATTGGCGTTTTGGAATATCTGAGTCTAGGTTGGTTATTGGTTTTTACGACACGTCGACCGTTGAGTCATATAGCGTCGCCAATCTCTCACGCCGATTGGTCGCGGGCGAAGAGTAGCGACAGGTGAGACTCGAACCCACAATCTTTCGATTGTGAGACGAGCATCTTACCCCTAGACGACTCGTCCCCGGAATATCTGAGTCTAGAACGATATCTAGAAATATACATACACACATGCAATATATATATGTATACACACACCCGCACACACACACACATATATATATATACATATCTGCATGTTTCGTTGGATACGACCGCGAGTTCAGCGTTGGTGATCTTGCTTGTGGATTCAATTGATCGTATTATTTTCCTTCTCTCTTCGTTGTGTTTGTGTTTTCGCCGTAGTGCATGATGGTCAAGATTAAAATTAACACGTAGGTCATCTCTGTATTTTATCGACGTTTCGTCTTAACCTAAGACATTTTCAAGACGGTATGTTGGGAAAGTCACATTGATGAAATATACACACTTGATATTTATGTTTTGGGTAACAATTCGCGTGCGTTATGTGAGTGGGCGCTGGAAGTACTGGAAATTTACATTTCCGGTATTACACTGCAAGACACGTTACTGTGGTTGGGGGAGGGGCTGCCCCTCGTAGAGTTTGAGTGTTCCACGCGCGTTGATTTGTTTGTTGATGCTGCATCGTGTGTCTGATGTATATTGCCTCTAAGGCAATAAATAAGACGTTTGTTGTGGGTGGTTGAGAGTATTTTAGTGTTTTCTACTAGTAATTTCCTTGTCAGCGGTGTGTTGTGGTGTTAGTGTGTATAAGAGAGTGGGCCGCCGTTTTGTAGATGCATTAAGAGTCTTCGACTGGGTGTAGTGGTTGTTTTCCCGATGTATCCACTGTGAGGTAGGAGTGCGCAGTCTCCTAAGGTGCAATTGTAGTGGTATATCAGATTTGTTTGTTTGAGTGGTGATGGATCATGTGCGGTATTGTTTTTCATCAGTAGCGATGCTGTAGTTGGACTGTTGTAGTATATGCTTAGTTTGATTTTATCTGCTGGTTTTGTGGTTTTGCAGTTTCTCCAAATAATGTTTTTGAGTGCCGTTTCATCTTGTTTGTATCCTGGTGTCATTGTGTTTCTGTAGTACAGGTGGTGGGTGTCACCGTCTTTTGTGCTGGCTTGTTTTGTGCCGAGGTGTTTTGTGATGGCAATCGATATTTGCTGGTCTATGCGTGATATCGGATATTTATTTGCCAGTGTTCGTTTTACTTGTTTTAGTTCGTGATGCATATTATGCCATGTGGAGCTGTGTCTAAGTGCACGGTGTATGTAGGATTTGATAATACTGTCCTTGTACCGATCAGGGCAGTCACTGGTCCCATTCAGGCATTTCCCTGAGTCCGTTGGTTTGTGATGGATGCTGGTGATGCAGGTGCTGTTCGTAGCGTCGATGGCTACGTCTAGGAAACTGATCCTGTTGTCTGCGGCTTCTTCGATGGTGAGTTTCAGTCCGGATATTGTCTCCAGTCGTTGTTTCAGCTGGTGTAGTGTGTTGGTGTCACGAATGTCGACCAAAATGTCGACGTATCTGCAGTAGGTGAATGGCCTGACCCGATCTTCGGCCAGCACTTCGTTTTCCACTGAAGACATGAAGGCTTCGGCAAGGAGGGGGCCTAGTGTTGAGCCCATTGCCACACCGTCTATTTGGTAGTATAGTTGTCCTTGTGAGCATACGAAGGGCGCTTTTGTAGTGCACAGCCGAAGGAGAGCGCACATGATGTTCTCTGGTATGTCTGGCGGAGCCAAGTCTTGATGGTGGTATGCATATTCGGTGATGATTTTGGTCGTTCTCTCGATGGGAACATTGGTGAACAGGTTGTTCACATCGAGTGAGGCCAGTTGTCCCCGGCGTGTCTTGGTTTTCAGAAGGTCAATGAATTATGTTGACGACTTCAGTGAGTATGGAGATTGTATGTAGGGTCTTATAATCTTGTTTAGAGATTTGGTGAGACATCGTCGGTGAGACTACGTCGGTATTCAATCTGTGAGATGGTGGGCCTGAGTAGATTTCCGGGTTTGTGTGTTTTAACCTTTCGATAGAAGTATGCTGGTTTGTATTCTCCGGCTATTTGCTCCAGCTGGCTGTTTGTATTCTCCGGCTATCTTCTCCAGCTGGCTGTTTGTATTCTCCGGCCATTTTCTCCAGCTGGCTGTTTGTATTCTCCGGCTATTTTCTCCAGCTGGCTGTTTGTATTCTCCGGCTATCTTCTCCAGCTGGCTGTTTGTATTCTCCAGCTATTTTCTCCAGCTGGCTGTTTGTATTCTCCGGCTATCTTCTCCAGCTGGCTGTTTGTATTCTCCGGCTATCTTCTCCAGCTGGCTGTTTGTATTCTTCGGCTATTTTCTCCAGCTGGCTGTTTGTATTCTCCGGCTATTTTCTCCAGCTGGCTGTTTGTATTCTCCGGCTATCTTCTCCAGCTGGCTGTTTGTATTCTACGGCCATTTTCTCCAGCTGGCTGTTTGTATTCTCCGGCTATTTTCTCCAGCTGGCTGTTTGTATTCTCCGGCTATTTTCTCCAGCTGGCTGTTTGTATTCTCCGGCTATTCTCTCCAGATGGCTGTTTGTATTCTCCGGCTATTTTCTCCAGCTGGCTGTTTGTATTCTCCGGCTATCTTCTCCAGCTGGCTGTTTGTATTCTCCGGCCATTTTCTCCAGCTGGCTGTTTGTATTCTCCGGCTATTTTCTCCAGCTGGCTGTTTGTATTCTCCGGCTATTTTCTCCAGCTGGCTGTTTGTATTCTCCGGCTATTTTCTCCAGCTGGCTGTTTGTATTCTCCTGCTATCTTCTCCAGCTGGCTGTTTGTATTCTCCGGCTATCTTCTCCAGCTGGCTGTTTGTATTCTCCGGCCATTTTCTCCAGCTGGCTGTTTGTATTCTCCGGCTATTTTCTCCAGCTGGCTGTTTGTATTCTCCGGCTAATTTCTCCAGCTGGCTGTTTGTTTCTCCAGCTGGCTGTTTGTATTCTCCGGCCATTTTCTCCAGCTGGCTGTTTGTATTCTCCGGCTATTTTCTCCAGCTGGCTGTTTGTATTCTCCGGCTATCTTCTCCAGCTGGCTGTTTGTATTCTCCGGCCATTTTCTCCAGCTGGCTGTTTGTATTCTCCGGCTATCTTCTCCAGCTGGCTGTTTGTATTCTCCGGCTATTTTCTCCAGCTGGCTGTTTGTATTCTCCGGCTATTTTCTCCAGCTGGCTGTTTGTATTCTCCGGCTATTTTCTCCAGCTGGCTGTTTGTATTCTCCGGCTATCTTCTGGCTGTTCGTATTCTCCGGCTATTTTCTCCAGCTGGCTGTTTGTATTATCCGGCTATTTGCTCCAGCTGGCTGTTTGTATTCTCCGGCTATCTTCTCCAGCTGGCTGTTTGTATTCTCCGGCTATTTGCTCCAGCTGGCTGTTTGTATTCTCCGGCTATTTGCTCCAGCTGGCTGTTTGTATTATCCGGCTATTTGCTCCAGCTGGCTGTTTGTATTCTCCGGCTATCTTCTCCAGCTGGCTGTTTGTATTCTCCGGCTATTTGCTCCAGCTGGCTGTTTGTATTCTCCGGCTATTTTCTCCAGCTGGCTGTTTGTATTCTCCGGCTATTTGCTCCAGCTGGCTGTTTGTTTTCTCCGGCCATTTGCTCCAGCTGGCTGTTTGTATTCTCCGGCTATTTTCTCCAGCTGGCTGTTTGTATTCTCCGGCTATCTTCTCCAGCTGGCTGTTTGTATTCTCCGGCTATTTTCTCCAGCTGGCTGTTTGTATTCTCCGGCTATTTTCTCCAGCTGGCTGTCCTTAGCATGTTCGTTTGCGGAGCGTATCAAATCATTTGCTTGTTGCTTTCGTTGATTCACGGGGCTTCCTGATATTTTCTTGAACTTTGCTTGGTCGTCGAGAATTGCTTGAGCTTTGTATTGGTAGTCGTTCTTGTTCAGTATCACAAACACTTGTGTTTTGTCTGCTTTTCTGATGACGATGTCTGGATTGTTTCGTAACTCTTGTGCTGCTAGTCGTAGACGGGAGTGTAGAGTTGGTTGTTGCCGCTGGCTTCGGTTCTTGGTACTTTCAGATTTAAGTTGATCTTGTATATTTGGACTTACATCTATTTTGCCTTCGTGTTGCAGTTGGCATGTGTCTTGACAAAGGAGTGCGAGTTCTGCTTTTTACGTTGTTGGGAAAATCGTGGCGATATTGTGAAGTTGATGCCCAAGTTGAGTAGTTCTTGCTGGTTCTCGGAGAGCACTGTGTCAGACAGGTTTATATAGCCTTCCGGGGGTCTGGGTATCCAACCACCGTAGTTTGCAGAGTTTTAGACATAAAGACATAAAAGATCAGTGCAACTATGAGCCACAAGGGCCCTTCTTGGTTGCACTTGGTACACTGAACCAGTTGCCCACCAAATCTGTCAATCAACCCACCCTGGAATACAGAAAAACAAGCCCCCTATTCTTATAATGATTGTCTATGCCGTTTTTAAAGATGTTCAGTGTGTTGCTACTGACAATTGTTCCTGGAAGCTGGTTCCAGTGTTCTACTACCCTGTTGGTGAAGAAAGACTGTCTTAACCTTGTCCTGCTCGTTGTGTTCTCGTTTCGGTGATGTTTGTATGCAGCTGTAGTTGCTGTTGTAGGGCTTCATCGGTTTAGTTGGTTCGGCATGTTACTATTCTGATATTTTGCGGTTTCCTTGCTTAGCTGTTGTTTAAGTCTATTCACCTTTGTCTTCTTCTCTTGTATTTCGTTCAGCACCAGGTTTCTCCGAAACTCTAGTGTGAATTGCTGGTGTCGCACTGCTTCATTATTCAGATGTATATGTGAGTAGTTTCGTCGTATTCAACGAAACATGCATATCAAATAATCTGCTTCCAAACTACTCATATATATATATATATATATATATATATATATATATATATATATATATTGTATATTTTTGTTTTTATTGTCAACTTTAACTTCTGTTTCTGAGTGTTTGGCCATTGTCATCGCATTTTTCGACAATGGGATTGTTAGAAATGTGTCTGGTTTCGATGTTAGTTTTCTCACTTATTTCCTTCTTTTCTTCATTTCCTCGCCATTCTTGAGTTTCACTAGCCAGCATCTTGGATATTTTAGCCTATTAAAAATGGAATGAATATGCTCATCTCCTTCAGGAAGGTAGACTTCGCTGCAAATTCTGAATGCTCTCAGGAAGAACTTTATCACAATGCCACTCTTTACTCGATCGTTGTGTGCTGAATAAAAATGAGCATGGTCTTCCTTATTTGCTGACTTTCTGTAAACGAAATTGACAGCTGTTTCGGTTTTCACTATGAGGGTGTCCAGAAATGGAATAGCTCCTGTTTCTAATTAAATCGTGAACTGTATTCTCTTGTTAACTTCGTTGAGCATTTCTATCTTTTTCTTGTCTGTAGATTTTGGTGTGGCCACCAGGACGTCATCTGGCTCAGATACGTTGATGAAAGTCCTGTTGGTCGCACCAAAATCTACAGACTTGAAGGAAAAGATGGAAGAGCTCAACTAAGTTCACAAGAGAATACGGTTCACGACTGGATTAGAAACGGAAGGCGATATCCCACTTCTGGACACCCTCATAGTGAAAACAGAGACAGCCGTCAACTTCAAAGTTTACAGAAAGCCAACAAATAATGTTCATTTTATTCAGCACACAACGATCGAGTAAAGAGTGGCATTGCGATTAGGCTCTTCCTGAGAAAACTCAGAATTTGTTGCGAAGTCTACCTTCCTGAAGAAATTGAGCATATTTATTCCAATTTTGGTAGGCTAGAATATCCGAGGGGCTGCTAGTGGAACTCAAGAAGGGCCAGGAAATCAAGAAATAAAAGAAATAAGAAAACTAAGATAGAAACCAGACAAGTTTCTGTCAGAAACCAGACAAGTTTCTGTCAATCCCGCTCTGGAAACATGCGATGACAATGGCCAAATACGTAGAAACAGCAGAAGTTAAAGTTGCCATCAGTTCTGGAAAGACGGTAAGAAACATGATGGCATGTCCCAGAACCAACCATGGGTCAGAAAACCGTGTTGGGTATGAACTCCCGTGTTCTGGGTGTCAAAAGACGCATGTAGGTGAAACAGAGAAGGGATTCAGACGAGAATTACCGAGCACAAGCGCGACATACGGTGCCACAGACGGTGCAACGCAATTGTTGCACATATTGGCGAATGTGAAAATCTGCCGCATTCTGCGGAGGTATGCATCCTGGTAACCAATGTCAACACACGCACCCGAAACACGTTAGAGGCTGCCTATATAAGTGCACACAGTACGATGAATTCGAGATCAAGTTTTGCAAATTGGGCAAAACCTGCAGCGATGTTACCAAGCGCGAAACACCGATCATGAAACATCACGTGTTTTGAATGACAATTGGACTTGAAGTTACTTGATATTTTCTGATTTTGTACTTGTGTACTGAATTGGATACTCGAGGTCGAAACGTTTATACAATGTAGGTCGTCTCCTGCTAATTTGGCGTATTTGCTCGTCAATCATCGTTTTACATATAAATACGTGTGCATGTGTGCGTGTGTGTTTGTGCGCTTGCAAGTGCGAACATGAACCCTCAGGAGTGTCGTAAGTGAAGGGCAACGGTGGTTCGGTGGAGGGCGTGGCTGGTGCGTGACGCAGATATCAGAATGTGAGGTGCCCGGCGCAATAGGGCAGGCAGCCGGCGAGCGTCTGTCAGGAATTGCTGGCGGCACGGCTGGGCATGTACGGCGGCTTTCACCCGTATCACGATGGAGGCGACGCTTTGCTGGCATAGTTTCCGTACACCACACTCACGAGCAACATAGCGCATGCATTATGTATGTAAGCGCATGCATATATGTATTTAGTTGGCGCGGGACACTGCAACCGCCGTGACTGCAGTATGAGCTGCCGGTGGTAGCTCTCTGTGTGACCGCATGCAATTGTATTGTGGGTGAGGATAGAGTGTTCTGGGTTGATTCTAATAATGGCTTAACAGCCCGGCGCTGAAAGGTGATGTTGCCAGAGAAGCGGACAGGTGCGAAGGGCACACCCAAGCTAAATAATTGACTGAACAAGAGCAGTAGTGGTTTCGTGGTTCTCTTCGTCACATTGGCACGCACATATTTTGTTTGATGGCGCAATTCAGTAGTCGAGCTCGTTTCAGTCAGTATTCGAGATTCATCACTACTACTGGGATGACAATCGGTTAAAATCAAACTTAGAACACAGCTGACTAGTGGAACAAATCAGAACACGAAACGCTGAAACAAACAGCAAATATTACAGTTTCAAAAACGTGCCGATCGGGCCGGGCCGGGCCGGGTCGCTCAGGTGACCTATCGTACAATATGCACGGCAATGGACTCGCCCTCCCCCTTAATCAATGGTCTTCGGGGAATTTATCACCGAATTCTTCTGTCCTGAGGCTAAGATGTACTTCATATATATATGTCACTATTCCAATGGAGATTTGTAGTGATCCGATCAGACACCGAGTATGTGGCTGGGGAAATAATGGAGCTAGTGACGTATTGTCACTAGACCCGCGCCATGGAAACCTCCACACGCAAGAAATGTAAAATGCGCCCACAATCACATTTCGCGTCCAGCGATGTTTGGCATAGGTGTACATGGTGCCTCTCCTGCAGGCAATATGCCGATGCTTCGATTTATCCGAAGCCACGTTCATTGTGCTTGATCGAATCACTATAAATCTCCATTACACCGGCGAGGCGATCTAACGCAGGAGCAATCACTGGGCTTTATTAATATTTAACTTATCTAACCTCATCTAACTTCATCTTTGTCATCACTGTAACTGTTTGGCCCGATGGTTCCGTTTGCCCAATTGATTCGCAAATGCTTCCCATTCCGTATCACAGATAATCTTAACGCGTGCAAACCCAGGCAAATTTTAAGATATGGACATGCATACGCAGTTGGTCCACAACTCCACACCAGGATAGGATCAGCCATCACTATCACCAGAATTAGGCGTCATCGGTAGCGCTGAACGAGCGATGGCGAGGCTGGCTGCATGCCTTCAAGGCTGCTGACACAGCATCGATGATCAGTGCGGGCAAAACACTCGTGAACTTACTGAAACTGGATTCGTACGATAGTCCATGGGCCAACACGGCACTGTGTCAAATCTCGGCGAACGTGCAGGCATTTCAGAAATACATACCACGGATTTTGGCACAGTGCATTTAAAGTCGAGACGCGTACACCATATCCTGCAGAGGAGCCGATTTCGGAAGCAGTGCATCCAATATCAGCATACAAGCCTTGGAAACCCATCTGCTTCAATCCAAATGGGTTGCACCCTTGCCGAACTTAGGCTCCCCTGGTAAACATTGCGCTCGTATCTCACAGCTGAATGCACTTCGCCGACTTGTCGCGAGCTAACATAGGCTGCAAGGCGTGTCACGATAGCTTTGTTTCGCAGCTCTTCCGCCCAATTTACGCCGTAAACCTTACAGCGCAGACTCTCCTGCAGCTACAACTGTGCGCACAACCACATGGTAACGTGAAACGATCAGGAGAACCTAGTAGTACGTTGACGAAATTGTGAACTTACACCCGAAGGGTAATCGTTTTGAAGTTGTCAGAACAAGAGTCGGTTTGAATGATATATATCCATCAAAATCACACGATGCCCTTTCCTCGATGATTATAAAAATAGTCGAAAGTTACTTAGATGGTGTATATTCGGGTACAACCAGGCCCTTGTCATCCCCATGCCTTCCTGCGTGTCGCCTCAAATGGTACAAATGACGTCATCTGGGGTACACCTTTAGGGCCGTTTTAATGGTTTGGTATATTTTAAAATCAAAATATTTTCAATTCAACTCACTTTCTAAATCTTCTAATATCGCGTCTGTGCTCTTAGAATCTTGTTCAGCTGTTATTTTATAAGTTTCAGTTAGGCTGCGAATTAGACGACCACCATCACGAAACGCAGCGTTTTAGGGGCACACTTTTTCTCAAATTCTTAGATGACGCGGTTGAGTCATAAATGGCGCAGTTGTTTACATAACTCTCTTGTAAGTTCTATGCTTCATTTCACACCTTGTGTTCGCTGTCCCCGCGTTTTAGTTGAATTTTGTTTTATTGTGTTGTGTTGTGGTGTATCTTGTGTGTAGTTGCACGGTTAGCTGTAGATTTTGCTGTCGTTAATTAGTGATAGAAATTGAGATGTGTTCCGTATTAGGTATATAATATGTTGATGCCGCTTATACTGCAGATTTGCAGTTTCAGGTAATTTCTGGTTTCACGGAATGCCTTTTTCTAGTGCAATGCTTGTGAATGTGCTGAACATGATGTGAACACTTATTTCCTCTGCAAATGCATACTTTTCAGTTGGGAGGTAGCATACCATGCAAAAATGGGCTTGGAGTTGGGTAATATAGCATAAAAGGTAATGTTCCAAATGAAGAAAAAATGATGTAGCATAACCTAAACTAACCTAGCTTAGCCATCTATGCAAGAAAGAAATTCATTTTTGTTAAAATGGAAAATTTCTGAGCACTAAAAAAAAATGTTCAAATTCATTTTTTAAAACCTAACCTTACCTAACCTATCTTGAACTGTTTTGAAGAAAACTCAATGAAAAGAAAAATCACCCACACCCCCGATTTTGTATAACTTCCCACAAAACCCTAACCTAGCTGAAATTAACTAAACATAACCCCATTGTATGCTTCATGGAGGTATAATGTGTGTCAATGGTTACCTTAAACTGTAATCTATCCTACATATTATGCTTATCGTACATATTGTGATTGAGATAGAGAAGGTGGCCTAAAATTCAGTGTCAGTATCCTATGGTTTATTTTTCAAACATCTCGAAGAAACATCTGGAAAGAAGAGAGTTTTTCGATCAACTTGCTTCCAATCAATCATGCTTGATCAATCATGCTTCAATCAACAAGTTTCCAAGAGATGGAAAGACATACAAGACTTAGTTGACAAAGTGAAAATGAGCTGATAGAGTTCATCCAACCAGCTCATTCATTTTGTACAACCACTTTACCTCTGATGATTACGATCCTGGCAATCTAATGCAGCTGAAGCTGATGCTGCAATGGCAACACCTGCCTCTTCCGAAACCTGGTGCCATTCCATGAATTCACCTGCCTACCAGATTTGTGTGGTCTGAAGTGTTGAATCATGCATGTCTGTTGTGCTTGCTGTATTTTGGAGAATCTTATCCTTGTATAGCCAAATGAAGAACCAGTTCAACTAGTTTGATGCCACTTCAATTCACATGAATATAGCACGACCACCATCAGTAAACTGGGACTGGAGCGTGACGGCCTTACTGTCGTTTCGGCTTCGTCGCCTACAAAATGAGGCGTGTCAATACAGCGCTTGGCTGTTCGACGTCTGAAGCACCGGAGGCGCTCCTGACAACTGTGTCCATCTCTTGGCTCACCGCCATCGGTTGCGGCCGGCTCTACGTGCCACAGACCTGGTAGACGGTGCTGGTAGACCAGTTGAATTCTTATTTCTGCTCCATCATGGGCCCAACCTGCACCGGCGAGGCCAGCATTGTGAGGCGCCTGGTAAGCGTCATCAGCAGCCGGTAGCCGAGGCTAGATGTCTGTGTGGCACGGAGGCTGACTCGAGTTGGGATGCATGTGCGCATCGGCTGGTTGCACTAGAATTCTGCTCGGCAGAGCGCAGAGAGGCGGGCATCTAGGCAGGTGCGCCAGCATGTCACCAGCCAGCGATAGGATGTCCACCCGCACACTGCCGGTCATCTGTCACCGTCCCTGCTGTGTATCGTGTCGTGTCGCCCGGTTCTGCTCTTTTTCTCCGTGTTTGCTGCTGCCGCCGTGACCGCCAGTTAGCGGACTGGCGGCGCCCCCTGTGCTGCCCGTCCTGGCGGCACTTGGCACTGCTTTCGTGTCACCCGATCCTGCCGTATTGTTAGCGTGTTTTGCTGTTGCGACTGTGACCATTGACGGGTTGGCGGCGATCCCTGTACCGGCCCGTCCTGGCGGCACTTGACAATGCTCTCGTATCGCCCGGTCCCGCTATCCTGTTGGCGTGTTTTGCTGCTGCCGCTGTGACCAGGGGCAGACTAGCGGCGCTCCCTATGCTTGCCCGTTCTGGCTGCACTTGGCAGTGCTATGTGGCAAGTGTGGCGTATGCCACTTCATTGTTGCTTGTATCTATCATTTGGCCTATGAGCATTGACTGGAAAGAACAACATGCAAAGTCCCTTTGCTCCACGAACTTTGATTGCGATCCTTAATTCATGCTCTGAACCGGAACCAGCACAGAAGCCGACTAGGTCGACTACGCCGACGCATAGGAGCGTTTTGGAAAGATCCAGATCTAGTCCTGAACGCATTGCTTGGGAATGCCACCAATACATGCCTGGCCGCTTTTGGAGCCTTATGTTTCCAGTCCGTCCGTTGAATGTAGCCTCCTAAATATAGTGAAACTTTACTTACTTTTGGGAGGCGTCCAACTACTGCACCTCGAACAGACCAGGAGGAAAGGGTGGCAGATGAGAATGCAAGCATCACGGTGATTCAAGAACACTAACATGCTTTTCTATCGTTCCTTGGGTTTGGTAGGCTGGCTGGTTCTTATTTTTGTCGATACAAAATATCGATCAGCCCTGAATGCTTAGATTGTGTTACTTGCATTTCAAAAAGGAAGTAAGATTAAAAATGGTGTTTCTCAAAGAACTTACAAAATTGTCCATTTGATCAGGAGCGTTGATGAGAGTTGCCTCCCAAAAACAGATTCAGGGAGACGCAGTCCGCCAATGCAGGCATAATGTTCTCTTGTTTTGTTTATAATGAAGCAAATAATCATCCTATTAAATATTCAGAATAATCGGTATCTTGTGATGTTAGTAGACAGATTCAGGGAGACGCAGTCGGCCAATGCAGGCATAATATTATCGGCCATGTTTATAATGAAGCAAATAATCATCCTACTAAATATCCAGAATAACCGGTAGCTTGCGATGTTAGTAACGACAGCTTCTACTTACCGTAATGGTAGCCTCTACGTGCTGTCACGGTAGCCTGCACTTCTTGTGACGCTTCAGTCCTACCCTGCTCCAAATTTGTTTGAGGCTCAATTGTAATTTGTTGAGAGAGATTGGCCAAGTGCATTGCGTAGCCAACAGGCTTGCACATTTCATAACGCTTACAAGACTTTAGACTTCTGGCTAATGCACTCGCCTATAGTTTGTTCAAAGCTGACCATTGACGGAAATTCAACGTTCGGTTTCAGTGTGCAGTAGATTAGCTTTCTATCCGCTGCATATTCCTGGGTTAGCACTAGAAGTGTCCGGGAGGGTGGGGGTGTCAAATTTTCCTTCCTCAAGTTTTTTTTTCTCCAGGGTATTCGCCGAACGCGTAGAGCAAGCAGGTTCAGATTTGGCGCACCTTCTGATAACGAACTTATACACTCCTTGATGTTCCAACTACTGTCCTGGGACACAGGGTCACCGAACTAGGCGAGGTCAAAGCAAAGTCACCGGCTTGCAATGTGTCACTGTAGGATTCTTTGTCAACAGCTGTCAATATATGGTTTCAAAAATACCACCAATATTAAATTTAAAAAAAAACCATAAAAAGCATGTTGCATATCCATGTAAGAGTATTTGTCCAAAGAAGAAGAAGAAACTTCAGATCCGGTTACGAGGCTAGGACAAGGGTAAAACTTCTTCCATCCTCAGAATTTCAAGCCTAACAATGATAGCACAACAAGATCATGAATGATAGAGAGCATTATATTCTATAATTGTGCAAGGTTTCAGATCGCTACCCCGTCAGATCACAGAGGCATGACCCAAAATGTGTAGCGATAGGGGAGACCAAGGCTGAGTGCATCAATTTTCACGTTTGCCTTCCTCGCCGCTGATCCGTGAAGGATATCTGAAACTTGATACAATGCAAGTACAATACGTCTGTTTCCCATAAACAAGGCAATGTCTGAGCAAATGTCTCTTGTTGCAGTTCGCGGCTCAACCAGCTCTTTCGGTGATGCAATCTACCCCGCTACCGGGACAGGTTGCATCGACTATCGGGGTAGGTAGCGGCTTACATAATGCATGCAGAAATCACATATTTACGTTACAAAGCGTCACACATTCAGCACAGGGTGAAAACAGACGCATGGCTACTAGCCTCACCCTTGTACAACAATGAACTATGATTATCATCCGAACTTGACGAAAGGGCATCGCTTTGACTAGCTCGGCACACAACAACACTGATTCGCTATACGAATATTTTTTTGTAAATGGCTGCAAAGGAAGACATCCCCTTGATAATTCACCCCTACTTCTGTCCGGACAACCTAATCTGGATATGCTATGCATTCGCTTACAACTTATAATTAATGGTTGCTTAGATTAAAACCACTCTAATTTGAACTGGTCATTTCACAACTACTCTGAGTCATCTGAATCACAATGGTGGCGAACGTACCCAATCATCTCCTTTCGTACAAACTATGCATGAGTTCAGTTCTCACAGCCATTGCGAATTTGTTCTGGAGACAACACGTCTCAACCCCGAATAGCTTACGAAAACATACTCTTGTCGTTCATATAACTGAAAGCAAGACCGGGACAGGTTGCAGTACTGGTTCAACCTGCCCCGCCAACATTAATGTAACCAACCCCATACCCACGAGGACATGTTTCATCGTAAAAAACGACGTATGCCACAGGAATTCAGCCAAGCAATTCTGCCATTTAACACCAAAAGTAAATGCTACGAGATGTTAGGACCCAATTCAGCATAACTGGCGTTGAAAAGAAACTATAGGATAAACTATACTTCGCACAAAATATTTACTTACGTGCAAAAGAAAAACAATGACTTCGTCGCCAAAAGCACAGTCGGCGTCCGCCCGGGGCTAGCTTCCTCGCTGCAAAGGCTTCACACGTTCGCGGTGCTCCTGTGCCTCCCAGTAGTTTATCTGGTGAGCAGCTTGAGCACTGATGCACTCAACCCGTGATGCATTCAGCCCCGGTCTCCCCAGCTCCTTTCCGCAGACATAGAGAACGGGCGAAATGCCATTGATCGTCCTTTCTAGGCAGCTATGTTATATCACATGCTCTTATTACATGAGCTGACGTATCTGCTACGTGTATGTCAACGCTTGCACCCATCCAAGGTTATCCTAGGTGAATGACCCGGGTGACTCGGGGTGACCGAAGTTGGTCTTATGTTTGCAGACAATTGATTTCTGGGATAGTTTTCAACTCTGGATTCAAATTCAGTACTCTTTTATCCCGCCTAGTGACAAATTATAGGAATAGTACATAAGCCATCTTAGGTTATTGTAGGTTGTTAACACAGGTGGTAAAAATGGCGTAATCCATGCTAACCTTTTTGCAACAAATTGTTCTTTGAGGTAGTCTTCGATCCCGAATGCCAATTCACATCTTTTTTTTGTATTTCCAGAAATGCGCACATAAATCATTAAGGTGTGAAAAGTGACCCTTGAAAATGTGTGGTCTTGCCCGGTCAAATGCTACATGGTCCATCATCAAGTCTTTGGACACCATGTGTTGGAGCGCATCTTTCCATGATTTGTTCTTGTTTCATCGCTTTATCGTTCCTAGTTTGGTAGTTTGGTAAAATTACGTTCGAACTCGAAAAAAAAACATGTGGTTTCCCATGCCTTCCACGCGTGACTTTGACCTTGAATTCACATTTTGATAATATCATGCAATTTGTCAGAAGCTCAGCAAGCTATTGACACCAATTGGTACCGAAAAATGTCACATGGTTAGCGGCTATGAGTCGAAAACCGGCAAAATGTATTGGGAAAATAGACGTTACCGAGTATTGTAACTCTATCGTCGCGAAGTATATCTGTGTCCTGCTATTGGGACGAACGGTCCAGTCTTCTGCAAAGATAAGTAAGTGGGCCTAACTCGAACACATTAGCAGGTGCAGACAGAAACAATGACGCACTTGCGCACAGTTTCGTCGTATCTGAGTGACTGCCAAATGTCCCTCTGTAATATTACACCTACCATTATAGCTCCAAAGGTGTTATCAAGCTGTTCAGCGTCAACGGTGAATGACATGATAGGCTGTGGAGCAGCGCTGTGATATCATGTTGGTAGTGAGAGACGCGTCAGCTGTTGCGGCGCGCCGATCATTGCACATTCTCTGTGCGTATTGGTGCCGTTAGCACCCACCATTTGAGATCATAGGGGACGAACACCTGCTACCTTCTTTGTTCGTATTGTTGCCGTTAGCACTCTCCTTTTTGAAACTTAGGGGACAAGCCCTGTTACCTTCTCTATGCGTATTGGTGCTGTTGGTACCCACCTTTTCGAGATCCTAGGGAGACGAGCCACTGTGTAATGGGACGAATACTTACATCCTCAGTAAATATTTGTTTAAGGAATCAATTCGTATTTAATTCTGTGAATGTTTCTTTTTAGTAACTTTGTTATCTGGAATTTGATTTGGTAATTTAATTCAACACATGGTTCTCAAAATCCTTCGAAGAGAAATTAGAGCCAACAAAGCAATGGGGCCATAGGGGAAACCATTGTTTCGCTGAATGTCCAACAGGGTTTCACGTATGTCGGTAAACCATGAAAATTTGGGAACGGTGAACCGTCTTTGGGTAATATCAAATAATAATTTCCACCCGCACATTGAGCTCAACCTACCAACTGGGGGATCCAGGGAGACGGAGGCCTGTCCTTCCAAAGGCTGAAAGAGTGGCCAACATGTCCTTTGGCCCTTCGCCCACTCCCCAAATCCGAGGATAATATTCTTTATCGACAGCATCGCGGAGCCCACCTCCCCCACCTCCCCCACCCCTTCCCGGCTCAGCAACAGGTTCTTCCAAGTTTTGATATGTACACCGGCCGGGAATTAGGTTTTTTCAGGGAACATTTGATGGTTTGCAAAAGTTACCTCTTCCCCACCAAAAATCAACGGACAGGTTGTATCCGTCGCTGAAACTAACTGCCTCGAAACCATGGCCATAGGCCGTGACCTGCCACCATCAACAACAGCGATGAAGTTCGGGTCCATCAGGTTCGCCCCGGACGCACCACTGCCGAACAACAGCACCTGATCGTGTGGGAGTACCCATTCCCCGACGTCACCAACGACGCTGGTGGTGCCTGTGGCGTCGCACACCTCCGGACGAGATACCATGTGTACGTGCTGCACGAGCTTGGCCCACTGCTGAGCCGGCCGAGCGCGTGATCGATGCGCGATGTAAAATAATATTAATGTTTTATTTGGATCAGTAGTTTTATCAATTGTAATAGGTTATATTACATGATGTATAACCGTGCTCATAGTCATGTTGTTGCCCTGTATATCGTGAGCCAATGTCCGGGCGCTGCATTGTGGATTCGACCGCTAATTATCTAGTGGATTTCTCTTTATAAAAAGAGTAAATTCGAACGTTAAGGCCCTGTGTGTAATGCAACGAAGTAAGCTTCCAGCAGCAGCGTAAACATCAAATT